>JAQHUG010000588.1:141148-164430 GCA_028555095.1 Dicrostonyx torquatus
TTTTAAAAAGGTATTACTCTTGTCTGAAGTTATGCTATTCAGGAAAAACAATGAATTATTTTTATGACATTTATTGATTTATTAATCATTAGCAAAATATCATGTTTGTCTTTACTAGGACATTTTTTAGAGCTTCACAACAAACTATGATGAGGTAATGCTTGTCACATCTTAAATCCAACAATGTAGCTATGCAGCCAGCAATGCACATATGGACATCTCCTTCTACAGATGGTAAATTAATAGGTGTGGAACAACTCAAAGTTTTTTTCAACTATTAAAATCCAAGAAAATTTATTTTCCCTTACTTTAATTATTAATAAAATTTTATATAAAGGCTATTTCAATGAAAAATCACATTTTATTAAAGCATTATATTCCAGATGTGTTACTGTGTATAATATCTATTGGTTTGGTTTAATATTATATTAAGTATATAAAGTATGCCAAAATACTATTGTTTCTTAATAAAAAGGAACAATTTAAATTCACATAACTGAAATATTTGCCAAAATCTAATGTATTTTTATTAGACCATGTTAAAAATGATATTCTACCTAAGATTCAAATAAAGATCTAAATTCATATAAAGAAGATTAAAGTTGATCATTCACCTCAGAAAACTTTTCCATGTGAAGATAAAGATATTCCCTGTCCTGACGCTGAAGAATTTAGCAAATCAATCACACAACTCATCAAGAGGTGAACACCCTGAAGAGATCATGATCAAAATAATTAATCTTATTTGTGAACTTGACTGCATTGAAATCTGCCTGGAGATTTAATAAAGCACAACTCTGGACATGTGTATAGGGGCCTCTCGAGTAATTATTGGCAACCAATAAGCAGCTACTGAGGGAATAAGTTTGCACTGTGTGGGTCACACTAGGAAGTCAGATATCAGGCCTGACAGAACAAAACTAAAAGGAGAAGCTGGCCCCTTCTGAGAGAACTGTCCTTTCGCTGTGGTTTGCTTCCTGCTCACAAAAGAACAATTTTCTTCTACCATACTCTTCTGCTACCACATTCTTGGCCTAGGAACAAGACAGTAATTTCAGGTAGAATTGAAGATTTTGGCATCCCAAGTCATATCAAACCTTTCTACCTTTAAGTTATTTTATTTAATTATTTTTGTCTTGACAATGAAAACTGGCGAACAGAGTAATCATGCGAGAAAATGAAATTCCATAGGTGTTGTTAATGACATGAATTTTGAGACAACTAGAAAAATCAAGATTCAGCTTGGAAGTACATTTCATTTTACAGTTAGGAAAAAGCTGGTAATGTCATGCAGAGTTTGACCACAAAAATAAGAAGAATGGAAAGATAGAAGTTTTTCTTATATATAAAAAATAGATAGATTTATGCAAATTTCGGATTTGGAAGAGCAAATTTAGGAGGCTGCTTTCAAGAAATATTCAAGTTGGAATATGCCAGATTTCTGAATTCAGTACATACAAATCTCTATAGCATTTAATGAATAATTTTATAAAAACCTCCAAAGTACTGGTAATTATCATCTTTATCAGATCTCAGTTAATGGGATTTCAGCTGCCTGTCTAGAAGTGCTTTTTCAGTTGAACTAGTGATGATCAACTTGTATTGTCCACTTGCTTGGATTAATAGACAAAAGGATCAACAATGAGGTTAATGTCTGGATATGAGCGAGGCTGCTTCCAAGGGGATTAACTGAGTACTTGCACTGACAATGAGTGGCACTGTTCTCTGGCCTAGATTCCTGAACAGAATGAATCAGGACAAAGAAGGAACCCAAGACAGAACCAGCATTCCACTATCTCTGATTCTTGACCTGCATTCACATGAGCCAACAGCCTCTTATCATCACTAGCAGGCGATTGTGCTCTGCTATGCCTTCTTCACCATGATGTGCTGTGCTCTCTGAAGCATGTCCTATGTAAGTCTTTCTTCCAATTAGTTGCTTCTGTCAGACATCTGGTCACAGCAATGAGAAAAGTAACTGATAAAGACTCCAAACACATACACAAGAAAATATGTTGCTGAAGGTCTGGTTTATCTATCAAACTCTGCCATGATAGAAAGTCTAGGTTTTATTTTTATTCCATTTTCCAAAATTTGGTTAAGTGCCATCCACTACCTAAATATAATAGCTAAGGAATCTTGTAAATATCTTTCAGACATATCCCTCAAATAAAAACAGAAAGTGGAAAAGAGGGAACTCTGTGGTCCCTTAATCCTCACTAGCAAGTGATTTAAAGAGGAGTAAATGAGATCATTATGTAGGATGCATGTGTATTAAAAACCCCAAAGCAATTCAGACAGCATTTCTGCATTTAACTGCACATTTGGATATGACACTGTGGGGTCATAGAAGAGGAAAAGACTTTGTGGATCTCAGTATTTCTGTAAAAAGCTTCATGTTTTGAAATCTCTCAAGGTCTGCAATGTAGTAGAGCATTTCAATTCATTAAGAAGTTATCCACTGTCATTATGTTGGACAATGCGATTTTCTCAGATTATATGTCCCCTGTTTCGTATAAAGTGGCAGTTACAGACACATTATAAAGGCGCTTTGAAAGGACATTTATTTTGGAACACTAAGTAAGAAAGTGGAAGTAGCTAGAAATTGTCAAATGGACCATTTCATTTCATAGTAAACATAATTATCTGACAACTAAAATCTTTCGTGTTTGAAGAAGTTATTTATATGTAGATGAACAATAGTAAATACAGTCTTCTTTGTAACTTGGTGAAGATTTATAGGATCAGCAGTCAAATGAATGTGATTTCATATAAACTTTATATGTGCAATGAATGCATGTATGTATCATTATATGTGTGTATATGTACATTGATACATAACATGTATAATCATATCTTTCACATCCAAAATTAATTAATTTTGATGTAGTTATTCATGAAAAAGTCACATATGTATGTATATTTTGTTGTGGCATTAATTTTTCCTGGTGCAAGGTGAATAAATACGTCCTTATACCAGAAAGTCACAGTAATATTTTGTCTGTAACCATAAAGTACACCTTGACAAATCACTTAGCTGATTGAGTTTTTTTTTATAACATATTGTAAGGCATTGTTACGGGAATCTGTGTGACTTAAAAATGTTTTTCCATCACAAAATCCAGCCCTATAATGGATAAAAACCTCACTGACACTGAATCAATGGTCTTTATTCAAGGTTTTATACATTCCTAATCACTTGAAATAGGGCAGAGGTACATTCTGTGCTACTCCCTCCCATTTTTGCTGGAAATGTCAACATTTACATTACAATTAAAATCGACCTAGGTAGCACTGCTTTGCTCTAGATGCTCAACTGGTTGTAGTGGTTACAGAGCCAAGGTCCTCTCTACCTCAAGATACTAAAGACATCATTATTAATGCCTAAGGGGCATAGGTTTGGTATCACAGTTTTGTATATCACATTTTTACCACATGGTACACAAACAACTACAAAAACACATACACACATGTGTATGTATGTGATAGAATTATACTATGACTAAAAAGTATATATATGTATATATATGTTGACATCTTTAGAAAGAATTGGGTGTCAGATCCTCTGGCGAGAAGGTTGTACGCAGTTAAGAACCATCACTAATACCAATACTTACAGTAATTATTATCTTAGTTGTAGGGAAACTCACTGTATACCCAGCAATATCCTAAGCAGTATATAATACACTATAATTTTTCACAATTTAAACAAGGCTAATACCTAAATCTTACACTTGAGGATGAATGTCACAATTTAAAACTTGTGCTCATCAATAAACCCAAACAAGCACCGTTAATTCCATACATCTTCTTCTCTCTTGGCTGTCAGAAATATCTTAAAACATATTCAAATAACTTCATTTCTTTTACACTTGGAAATTTGTAGAAAAGGTAAAACTTCATGAATTTTCACTATTTTAGTGTAAAATTTCACTTAATATAAAAAGCAAATTTTTTATAATATAAAAATTATACATATTAATATACTCATATAGGATCAATATTACGAACAGTACACACCTTCACCATGAATATTTATGAATATAAATTTTTAATATGTTGATTAAAATTAATCTACATTTACCTATATTTCAGAGAATAAATATCACATTACATTAGATAGAAGTATGCTTACCATTTATATAATTTAACTAGTGATCCCCTCAGGAAGAATATTTTCTTTCAGAAACAATGCATATTCTATTTTCAGTTAGAAGGTTTACCTTATTCTCACCAACCTCTTTCTTATGATAAATCCTCACTGTTTCTCTGTGCAGAGCCCCACTGTGAAGGCTAGCAATCTGCTTACTCTCTTCCGCATTACTAAATGTGAGTACACTAATGAGGAAATAATGCCACTTATCGCTCACTTTTGCATTTATGTTTTCATGGCTCCTAGGATTAAAAGGTAATGAATATTAATTTAACATAAATATGCTGTATGGAAGCTATGAATACCTTTTTGTCAGAGAACTGGCCAGGAGAGTGAGCTTGTTATTCTGTCTGTGTATAGATCATAGTTACAGGCAACAGAGTGGCAGAACTGCTTGCTTTGTATTTTCTTACTGGTATTTTGAAAAGTAATAAAGGAGTTGGAAATAGCTTGGTCACTGAATTAAATTTATGTCATCCATAAAAGTACAATCTGTACTTTGAAAATTAAAAACAGGCCAACTGATAAACTGCGATGAACTGGTACTTCATAAAACTAATAGGAATTGTTATCTACTTTCAGTTCTTCAAAAATATATTTGTTAGAAGTAAGAAAACAGAATTTTGTAATGTTGGAAGAGAGTCCATAAGAGAAATTTGGGAAACAAGGAGAAGACGGGGTTGGGGTGAAATGACGATAATGATGATTTACTGCATGAAATTCTCAAAGATAAAACAGAAAGTGTTATATTCGAAAGGGAAGATTATCACTCATTCCCAAGAATCTTTGGCAGAGCTGGTCAGAGAAAGTCCACTTGGAGAGTGGATCTGGAGGAGCAGAGGGAAAGGCAGACCTTGGCTGTCAGCTATCTGCCTTCAGGGCAGGAGTAGCCTGTGGCCTCCCAGCGAGTGCCTGCTACAGTTGGAGGCTGAAATAAAGCAAGAGCTCTCTGAGGGGTTAGAAGGGAATATTTATGGGATCAACTGGAGGTGGTGCCAGGGTGGAAGAGAGGCAGCAGATTTTTTTTTTTTTTGCAGAGCTGGGGACAAAACCGGGGAATTTGATGTGGAAGGGCGAAACGAGAGGTGAAGGTCTGCAGCTAGTCTACCTATGACATCTCCAGTTCACTGGGGTGTCTTTGGGATTCCTGAGTGTATGAAGGTGGGAGTTTCTGAATCTTGCACCTTCCCTTGGGTCCTTTTCCTTCTACTGCTCTGTGCTGTCCAACACTGACTTAATAGTTCTTTTTTCTTTTATTATATGATTTTTGTTATTTCGAAAAAAAAAACGAACGAATGAATGAATGAATGAAAACCTAGCAACCATTGCAAAGGTTAACACTGAACTGTCATTTACACCTATCGGGAGAGGGGAAAATCTGTTTTCTCTAATGGGGCGACACTGGTTATATCAACCACTCCAATATATAATGAACTCCATAGTGTTTTAGTGTCTCTTTCTTTGTTTAAAAATTGGTGATTATTTATTTTTCCTTTTGTGTGTTGTTTTATTTTGTTTTGTGGGTATTTGTGTTGTTGTTGTTCTATTGGGTTTCTGTTTGTTTGCTTTTGAAAAAGAACTTAAAGTTGGCTGGGTAGAGAGAGGAAGAAGATGTGAAAAGCCTTGGGGGAAGGGAAGTAAATGGTAAAATAAATTTAAACTCAAAATTAAAATTTGTTTGGTAGCATGGGAACCGTGGGAGAGGGTTTAATGGGAGGGGAGAGAAATGGAGGGGAGCAGAAAAAATGTATAGCTGAACAAAATTAGTAAAACTTTAAAAAATGAATTTAAATAAAAATGGAGATTTCAGGAAGTGAGAATACTGAGGGAAATTTGGTTGACATTTTAATCAATCAAAAATATATTTGAAAAGAATGGTGATGTTGATATGATCTACAATTAAGGATAGTCATAGAGATGCTTGTATTCTCAGAGAACTAAATAGATACATGAGAAATTAACTATGTTACTTTAAAAAAACTCCATTGTGTGGAATGATCTATCATTTTCTCCATCCAAAGTGAGTGCAGGTTAAACACAAAAACCCATGTGATATAAATCAATTTAAATCACTATTAAGCCAGGCGTGGTGTTACATGCCTATAATTTTAGCATTCAGGAGACTGAGGCAGGAGGATTACCATGACTTGAGGCTACGCTGGCCTACCCAGTGTGTTCTGCAGTGAGACTCTGTCTCAAACATAATGCCCTACCCCTCACTCAGGAGACTGTCTCCTGCACCATGCTTAGGAAACAGTAGAGTTGTTCCTGAGAGCATGAGAGCAGGAGAAACAGGCCCACCCCTTCCTTGCAGCATACAGTGAACTAGCCAGGGCAATGCTGGACAGCTCCCTGTGCTAGTGAGGATGCAGGCTGATCAAACCTGCAACATCCCAGGCCAAGAACCAGAGCTGTGAATTGGCCCCACCCTAACATCCTCCCATCTGTGCTCTGCTGGAGCATGTGAAGGGGTTGTCCCTTCTGTGCCAAACCTGCAGGATCTCCACGATATATGGCTAAACCAAGATATTCAAGAGGCTTTCCAGTGAAGGCCCACTATCGACAGTGTAACAGAAACTAGAGGCCTCAATCTAGACCAAATGACTCTTTGCAATGAATACTTGCAAGTAAAGATATATGGACTAAAGGGTTCATTGTGTGACTCACTGTGTTACACTACATTTTCCACAACAAGATTCTTTTTTTCTTTTTTCTTAAATTTTATTTCATTTTATTCTCTGGGAGAGGTTGCAAGGGCAGAGGAGAATACGTAGGGATAGGGAGATGAGTGGGATTGAAATGTGTGATGTGAAAGTCACAAAGATTAAAGAAAAATATAAAAAATTAAAAAGTTGTTTTAAAAAAATAAAAAAAAATATATTTTGAGCTGGGTGGTGATGGCGCCAGATGGTGGTGGCACTGGGTAGTGGTGGCATGTGCCTTTATTCCCAGCACAAGAATGCAGAGCCCGGTGAATTTTTGTGAGTTTGAGGCCAGACTGGTCTACTGTGTGAGTTCCAGGATGGTTTCCAAAGCTACACAGAGAAACCCTGTATACAAAAACAAGCAAACAAAATGTAAAAAGAAAAAGCTATTAACTAGAGCTTCTTG
Source organism: Dicrostonyx torquatus (assembly GCA_028555095.1). NCBI lineage: Eukaryota > Metazoa > Chordata > Mammalia > Rodentia > Cricetidae > Dicrostonyx > Dicrostonyx torquatus. The sequence continues at coordinate 148,413 of JAQHUG010000588.1, forward strand.
GAATTAAATCAAGTTTAAAGTTGTCAATATGTCTTAATAATTTATTTAATTAGAGTTTATCAATGCTATGTTTTATTTAAATCAAATCTTCTACACATATTAAATATTTCATTGAGTCTCAGTAATAAACAAAGATCTATTCACAATAATGCTGTAAACACTAGTAATGTAATATTAGCAGGGATCTGTAGCTGCTTACTTAAGGAGAATTAAAAGTTATGTTTGTGAAAAAAATCAAAAACAAAGTTTAAGGGCTACTTAAGGTGACATTTATTTCTTATCTTCCATGCAATGAGTGACTCATGAGTATTCAAGCATGGTTTTACAATTTCTTTTTTTCCTTGAAATTGTGAAAATTAAGATGCAACTTTACTTGCTGTGTGTATGCATCATAAATGATCATATATTCTTTCTAAGAGTTCTACACCTCTACCACTAAAATGATTTTGTTCAATATTTATAATTTGTTTTGCGTTTGCATATTTTTACTTTCCCAAATTTTTATTACAGTTATTTCTGTTTGCTCCCTTATGATGTTTCTTAAACACTACTTATAACATTTTTTTCTCAGTGTATGCATCTTATGAATTCTCCACATGCTTATTACATAATGGCACAAAGCAAGATCATCTCAAAACCCCATTTTTTTTCTAGGAAATTGTGTAGTTTCCTGGGCATGGCTTCACTCCAAGCCGTCCTGTAACAGTGACCTTATGTACCACAATTATGGATAACTTTATGAGAGATATTTAATTGGAATTTCATAGCTGAGTCTATATCAAGCTTTGATGATGTAGCACTTAAGCACAATATGTGACTTATTTAATAAAATTATATTAATAATCCATTGTGTAGAGTTAATCATGAAAAACTGCATTATCACAAATCATTAAAGAAAATAGAGGAAAGGCAGTTAATCTGGAAAGAATTCAACACTTAGATGAAATACCCAATGTCTCATACTTACCAAAATTTTTGCTTATATTTTAGTTTTTCTTTTATGAAACTTCAACAGCAGCCTAAAAGGCTTGCTATTAAAGGAGACACTAGGCACAGAAGCCCATTAATACTAGGGATATGAAAAACCTGAGTCGAAAGGCTTATGAAGAACATACAAGGGAGCACAGATGACTGGGCTTTCTAAATCAGGCTCACAGGACATGGTAGGAAGTACTTCTGAAAAGGCACCTCCCAAAACAATGAGCTACAAGGTCTGTTTTGTCAAGAGAGTCAAATCCACACCTTCTCTGTTCCATGTGATCACCAAATCTCCTTCCTTTTCTTTTGTGCATTTTTGAATTTCCAACAGTTTCTTCTTGATTTCCATGCATTCTCTCTGTCCCCAAACTAGTCCCCACAAAACTAACTAGATTGCATTTTGTTATGAATAATGTACAAAATAAATCATTTCAATGTGCTACTTAAAATATACTCACAACTTCCTGAACTGTGAAAGATGAAATGTTAAAATGTGGAAGGATATTTAAGGTGGGTCTTTCATTTTGGAATCCTTTTACCTTAAGCAGCATGAAGCTCGACATGTTGAAAGCTTTCCATTTCCAGCTCCTGCATAGGTCACACACTATATGTGTGGCTTTTCTAATTCTAAGTTCTCACTTATGATATATCCTTAATCTCTACTTTAAATTGTTATTTTTCTCTTTAATGTGTATTAAAAATTTAATACCCTCAGCTAGGTGGTGGTGACACAGGCCTTTAATCCCAGCAAACAGGAGGTAGAGGCAGACAGATCTCCATGAGTTTGAAGCCAACTTGGTCTACGGAACAAATTACAGGACAGGCTCCACAGCTACAAAGAAACTCTGTCTCAAAAATAAAACAGTTAACACCATCAATTAACCATCCATCACCCCTGTATGTCAATTATATATGAGCCATACTCTCTCATCTTTAAAGAATATTTTCCACATTCCTGGTTTTATCATTCCTGCTTTATCATTACTTATAGTATATCAATTGAAAGTTATGAAAAATAAAGGTTTCACAAATTTTCCTCATGGAGATAATGATTTATGAAAAACTGTAAACAGAATGGTAATAACAGAGATGAGGATAATTCACTTGAAAAAGGACAGGAGATGCAAACAATGTTTCATAGTCACTAGAAACAAACTTATTAAACTTGGTTTGTCTCATTTGATATGGTGTTCGCTAAAAAAACGGAAGTGGATGTTTTATATATAAGTAGGGCAAATCAATCAAGTCAGTATTTCAATTTACATCTTAGTAACGATAGACATTTAAGTTTTCTAACTAAGAGTACAGTGGTCACCAGATCCTATATACTCTTTTATAAAAAGTTAGGTCTTCTGAGGGAAACAAGTAGGTCTCAGAAATTTTAGAAAAAGAAAGTTGACACAATCAACTTTCCCTAGAATGGTTATCTAGAAACAGTGAGGAGAACTCTCTGCACAAGGAAAATAGTGACTACTAGGGGAATTGTGTGTAGCTTCAGAAATCAGTAGTTGAGTAAACAAAAAGTGTCAGCACCTAAAATTTGTCAGAAAAGACAGAACTTCTTACTCGTGAGGTAATGCACACTGTATTTTCTGGACAGTGAGTGAAAGGAATGCAGAGAACCCTAGCAGTTCCTTTCTCTACATGGAAGCCAGAGTATCAGAGAAGTCTGTGAATATGCCTTGGGTATCCACCTGGTGCACAACATTATACAGAAGACAAATGGTTATCCTCTCACAGAAAAGCAAAGTGAGAAAGTATATCTTTACACATGACACACCTTACATGTTTCTTCTCTTAAGACACTGTAATTTATAAAAACATTTTTAATAGCTGGATATACTCACCTTTTATTATCATTTGCATTACTTTAATAGATTTAAGGATTTGTTTTCCAATTAAAAATGAAATTAGTACAAAAATAACTCATGGCATAAATTACCATAAAAATAATATGCCTTCAAGAACATTAAAAATAAATATAATCTAATAATGAATGGCTGTATTTCTCTTATTGATACTTAAGTGATGTTAAAATGACATGATTTCACCAGGCAACTTTTCAATTTTTAAAGCTGAAAAAATATAAAATTTAAAATCATTCCTCATCTAGTTAAATCATTGAGTTGCCACTTTATACCTATAAGCAAACTACTAAATTCCTGTATAGTCCAATTTCCTCACTTTATAGATTGACTTGGTACAGTTCTACTACATGGTATCTATGCATATTAAATGTTAGTGAATACAACTTGATTCAATAAAGATGATGTTGTGAAGGCAGGATGACTAATATTGCAGGTTTTGTGGGATGATCGTCTCTGAAGCCACCACTTACCACTGTCATCGTGGCAGTCATGGACAATGCAGGGGAGGTAGGTGTGTTTTTGTTCCCCTGATGCATCAATGAAACAGGTGGCAATTGTCTTTCTAAAGTACAAAGGCTATAATTTGCTTATCACTAAAACAGAAGAATTAATAAGAAATGTAATATTTAATATTTTCTCCAAGCTCAAGAGGTTGTTTAATCAGCAACAAACATATTTGTCAATATACAAATATTTTTAAAAATATTTAATATGAGTGATAACAAAAGGCAGCACAAATCAAACTTTTTCCAGACTTATCCCAAACTGTTCTGAATTATCTCAAAAGTTCCAATGGTTTTGAACAGTTCAAACCCACAAAAATCCCAAGCAGTCACTCCCTACACAATCAAACATCTTCAAAGAGGGCTTTAAAAGCTTGCTGCCTTTCTCTCAAAGCTCTGTTTTAAAAGACTTTGGTGGCCTTAGTTTAAAATTCATCAACGAGCCTACAGAGGCAAACATGCACAGAACTGCCTGACTAAAATAGGGGTAGCTGTCTTAAGTTTTGCCTTGCGTCCACTTGTGAATTCTAGTTATGTCCTAGTTTCAATCAAGAATTCTAGCTTCAAAGAAAGATGTAGAGTATATAGACATAAACCTCAAGTGAACAAGGAAATGAAAGAATCTGACAGTGTCTTTATAGAGTAGTTACTTTTAATTTATTAATGCTCTTTCTAATACAATATATCCCTGCTAAGAAAAACTGTGTTTTTTGTTTTGTTTTTACTGTGTATAATATGAAGTGTGGTGCTACAAATTAAATGTTATGATTTATGAGAGTTATTAAGTATTTGAAAAATTATAATTAGTTTTCTAGTGCCAGAGGCATTGCTAAATTATTTTAGTACAGTGCTGTTGGTTCTGTGATAAACTTGTAACAGCAAGTCAATGAAAAATAATTAATACTTCTATCATTTAAAACCTTCATATTATTACTATTATTATTATTATTATTTATTATTATTATTGCTGTTGTATTTTACTGAAAGACGTAGCAATTGAAGGAAAACATTCACCTCTTTTTGAAGGTCTATGTGTAAACCATATAATGTGACCCAGCTGCCCCCATCCAAATCTGAAGAACATGTATACAGAAAAAGAAAATGTATTGGTAAAAATAATGAAATTGCAAAAGTGACACCTATTATTTAACTCAAAACTTGCCCTGGTTTGGGGTTTGTGCTTATCAGATGACAGATTTACTACATGCAAGAAGCACAGTAACCTGCTTTTGGAGAAAGAGGAGGAGCTGGCCTTTCTCCCAACTGGGTATGAGTGAAGAGGTGGGACGTATTCAAGGGAAGCGGGGTCAGTAGTAACACACACACACACACACACACACACACACACACACACACAATGTGAATACTTTTTTGATCTTGAATAATTTGATTCATAGTTATTTTCACACAGTGCCTTTTTGCAAATCTGTTAACAACTAAGTTCACCATCTAGGGATGGGCAAGGATGCTCAGGTCCTAATGAAACAAAACTGAGAATATGTTTTGGTAAAGACGAACAGCTATGGACAGTTTTATAACTCACCATACAAATTCACGATTATGATAATATAAGCTTTTATTTTACCATGTACTACTTTTTTATTCAGAAAACAAAAATCAGAATAATAAATAACATGACTATTGACTGTCTTCTCGGGAAAAACGAATCACTATAAATAGTATAAGAAATAAGTGCATAATATATCCTCTCACCCAGAATCTTAGTATGGTATCATCCAGTGTTAGAGGATTAGACAAAGATTTGGACAAATACTCCACTTGAGAAATTAGCACCGAATGATAAGAGTGGGAAGTCAGAGGGGAAAAACAACAGGGAGAAATTCACTGTGACAAGAGATAAATGTGTTGCTGCTTAGACAACTCATCTCATTATCTAGGAGCCATCTGAGCTGCTGTGGACTGGAACTTAAAATGAACAGGGGGAGGAAGAAATTTCCTATTTCCCCTCATTTGCTTTGCTTAGCATTTCACCTGTGCTATAAATGATTCCTCATTTTCACTTTTAAAAGAAATGTTCTAAAGTTATTCTATAAATTCATAAATATTTATTTTGGGGATTGTTGCAGTAACCACTTTTTTCATATTCTCTGTACTTATCTATACATTTGAAATGTCTAGGACATAGGTAAAAACTAAGTAATTAGAGTGAACAGTATGATTGCCCAGTTTCATTTTGTTTTTACATATTTATTTGTTTTAGTATTTTGTATAAACATATGTATGCCTGAGTGTTAATAATTGCACCATATATGTGCAGGCACCCTCGGAGTCCAGAGGAGGGTTTTTTATCCCTAGACACAGGAGTTATAGACTATTGTTAGCTCTCTGACATACTTGGTTGGAATTCAACCCAAGTTCCCAACAGGTCTGGGAGTTAAGGGTGGAATGCACCAGGATTAAGAGAGTACAAAGAAGCCACAGGGACCTTGTTGCTTTGTAACTCCTATGAAAATAAACAAGACAATGATTGAAAGGAGATACACTAGAGGGCTGAATTTCTCTAGCTTTGTAAACAAATGTTGCAAAAATATCATCCCTAGTTCCAAGTATGAGCTGTCTCCATAACAATGGGTCAAGAAGAAACAAGAAGCATCTTGGCTCAAACAGTATTTTTTTCTACCACCTCTTCTAAGACTCAGCTTCAGGAATCCCGAGGAAGAAGGAAGTAAAAAAGTTCCTTAAGATCTAGAACTCCACCACAACAGCATTTTCCAAACTCAAAAGAACTATTGCTGTTATTTGCTCAAAATAACTGTTGTACTCAACCCTGGATCAACACAAGCTTAAAGTAACAAATTCAAGGAAAAGGAAGCCCTCATGGGACCTTAATATCTGCCTCTAAACTCTTTCTATTGAATGACTTATGGAAAGGTGTGAGCTGATAGGAAGATATACTGTATTTTTTCTCTATGCACTGACAAGCCGACAGGCTCCAACACAGCACTAATCCCATGTTCACCAAACCTCCATGATAAACCCAAGTGTCACAAAACTTAAATAGCATGAATGTGTGAGAGAAATTTATGCTTTTCTTACATATTCAAATGTTTTTAAATGCAAATTTATGAAATAAACTTTCAACATCTGTAAAATAAAAAGAGAATTATAAAATAAATTTACTTCAAGTTACCAATCATTTACAGAGAAATAGCGTACTTAACTTTAATAAAAGCCAAAAACAGCCCATTATTTCAAATGTATAATAGTTTAACCTTAAGTAATACCTTTTTCATTTCTTCTCTTGAGAACTCTGTGGTCTGTTAATTAGCCAACTATTTACCTGGTTGTTTCATTTTCTGCTATTTAGTTTAATTCTTACCCTATATGTGACTAGAAATACTTTCTTCCTATTCTGTTTGTTGTCTCTGACCTGAATTGATTCTTACCTTTGTTGTGCAGAAGTCTGTTGTTTCGTGTGTGTAGTTTTATTTTGTTTGTTTATTTGGTTGGTTGTTTGTTATTTTGTTGTTTGTTTTTGTTTTTATATTTCATGCATTTCTATTTGGCATTTGTTATCTTTATTCCTTCAGTTGCTGTAATCCTAATCAGTAAGTCTTTACCTATATTTATATTTTCAAGAAGAAGCAGACACAAAAACACAAACATGTGTTCTCTCTCATGTATTCTTATCTCAGGTTCCATGTTTTTACATATGTGTTCTCATGTGGAAATAGGTACAGGTGCTAGAGACTTAGAAAGAGGCTCCTGTAAGTAAGAAACAAAAATGGTTCCAGGAAGAAATGGTGAAAGGGGGTGGGAGAAAGCAGGTGATAGAAAACACATGAACCACATCAGAGGACATAACGATGAAGTAGGGATGGGGACACAAAGGAAGATAGTAGGGAAAGGGGAGAAGAAATCAAAACTAAATATATTCAAAATTGTAACCAGGAGATGTGATAGTTTTAAGCCATTGTTTATAATTAAAAATAATGAACTACACCTCTTAATTCTGATGTAACATGACCATTACAAGAAGCTTTAAATTCTTTAGCACCTAAAGCCATCATTTGCTGTGTCAGATACAGAAGACAGATATCACACCAAACCTCTTTGGCTTCTTTTCTTTCTACCTTTTTCTTTCTTTCTTTCGTTCTTTCTTTCTTTTTTTCTTTCTCTCTCTCTTCCTTCCTTTATTCATTCTTTCCTTCCTTCCTTCATTTCTGCCTTCCTCTTTTCCTTTCTCTCTCCTCTTTCTTTTTCTCTTGCTCTCTCTTTCTTCCTTCTTTTCTTCCATTCTGTTTTCCAAAAATTAATGAGTGAATTCACATTTAATAAAAAACTAGAGAATGAATTGTTAGATAACATTTTAGTAATTTTCTCATTGCTCTTAAATACTTGCCCCAACTGAATAAAGTCCTATGTTCTTGGCTGAAATTCTAACCAAAAATCATAGTATAGATGTAGAAACCATGTGAATATTTCTGACACAGATATTCAGTGTAAAGCATTGATGCTGCTGTTGCAAAAGAATAAAACCTCTCCCCTGGCAAAGCATTTATCATTACAAGAAAAAAATGCCCATAATTTTATTCCCAATTCTGATATTAGCACTCACAGATATGGTCCCTGTTATTGCAATAACAAATTGTGAAATAATTTTTTCCCGCAGGAAAATGTGGGATGTTTTAATGTTTTATGGCAGAAAGACATTTTTTGCAGACATTGCAGGAAGCTAATGCATTCTTTAAATTGTGCTACAACTCAAAGAAAACTATGAAATGCAGCTGCAAAAGACAGCTAAGTAAGTTTGTAACTTCTGTCTTATTCCTTTAACATGTTTATCTTTGTTATGGTTACTCACATTTTGCTTCTGTTGAGAATTCTCTGTTCAGTTCACTACCCCATTTTTAATTGGGTTGTTTAGAATTTTAATGTCTAGTTTCTTGAGTTTTTATATATTTTGGAGATCAGACCTTTGTCTGATGTGGGGTTGGTGAAGATCTTCTCCCATTCAGTAGGATGCATTTTTGTCTTACTGACTGTGTCCTGTCCTTTACAGAAGCTTCTCTGTCTCAAGAGGTCCCATTTATTCATTGTTGCTTCTATTGTCTGCGCTACTGGGATTTTACGTAGGAAGTAGTCTCCTGTGTCCATGTGTTGCAACCTACTTCCCAATTTCTCTTCTATCAGGTTCAGTGTGGTCAGATTTATATTGAGGTCTTAATCTATTTGGACTTGAGTTTGTGCGTGGTGATAGATATGGATCTATTTTCATTCTTCTACAGGTTGACATCCAGTTATGCCAGCCACCATTTGTTAAAGATGATTATATGGGTTTTTTCTTTCAGTTTATTTATATGATGCATTACATTGGTAGATTTTTGATTGAAACAGCAGTACATCTCTGTGATGAAGCCTACTTGATCATAATGGATAATTTTTATGTGTTCTTGGATTCGGTTTGCCAGAATTTTACTGAGAATTTTTGCATCGATATTCCTGAGTGAGATTGGTCAGTAATTCTCTTTTTTGGTTGAGTCTTTTTGTGGTTTTGGTTTCAGCATAGCTGTAGCTTCATAAAAAGAGTTTGGCAATGACTCTTCTGTTTCTATTATGTGAAACACATTAAGGAGTATAGGTATTAGCTCTTCTTGGAAGTTCTGGTAGAATTCTACAATAAAACCATCTTGTCCTGGGCTTTTTTTGGTTGGGAGGCTTTTGATGACAGCTTCTATTTCCTTGCTACTTATAGGTCTATTTAAATTGTTCATCTGTTCTTGATTTAATTTTGGTATATAATACTTATCTAAAAAATGTCCATTTCTTTTATATTTTCCAAATTTGTGGCATACAGTCTTTTGTAGTAAGACCTAATGATTCTCTGAATTTCCTCACAGTGTCTGTTGTTATGTTCCCCCTTTTCATTTCTGATCTTGTTAATTTGTGTTTTCTCTCTCTGCCTTTTAGTTTCTTGGGCAGTAGAGGAGAGGCTGCCTGAATTGGTCTTGTCCCATAGTCACACTGATGAATATCTTAAATATCACCATAGAATCTTCATCCAGCGATGGATGTAGATAAAGACAGAGACCCACATCAGAGTACTGGACTGAGCTCCAAAGGTCCAGTTGAAGAACAAAAGGAGGGAGAAAAATATAGTTCAATTTAAAGAACAAAAATACTAAATCCCATTATCTAAGGGTTATTGTTATCTTTGCAACATTTATTTATTTTTTCTTTTTCTTTTTATTTATTTTTATTATTAAAAGAAAAATTTACATTTACTCCCCTTGTCCCAGGCCCTCCTGCACCCCAATACCCCACCAACCGTCCCCTTGCTTCTTTAAGATGGGGCAGGATACCCTGCCCTGTGGGAAGCGCAAGGCCCTCCCCACTCCATCCCGGTCCAAGAAGTTGTGCATCCACATAGAATAGGTTCTCAAAAAGCCAATACATGCAGAAGAGATAGGTCCCTGTGCCATTATCATTGACTTCTCGGTCAGTCCCCATTGGCAGCCACATTCAGAGAGTCCAATTTGGTCATATGCTCATTCAGTCCTGGTCCAGCTGGATTTGATGAGCTCCCAATAGATCAAGCACACCGTCTCAGTTGGTGGGCCAGTCCCTCAGGGTCCTGACTTTCCTGCTCACCCTCTCCCTTCCTCCGCCCCTCCACTGGACCCTGGTAGCTCAGACTCTTGCTCTGATGCAAATGTGGGTCTCTGGTTCCATCCCCATCCGACATGTGAAATCTCTATGGTGACGATCAAGACATTCAACAATGTAACCATGGGACAAAGTCAGTTCAGGCACCCACTCCTCTGCCACCCAAGTACCTAGCTGGGGACATCCCTGTGAACACCTGGGGTCCCCTCTAGAGACAAGTCTCTTGCCCAACTTAAAATGACTCCCTTAATGTAGATATCTTATTCCCTTCTCCAATATCCACCCTTCCCCCATCTCCACTCTTCCCCACCCCGAGGCGCTCCCCAGTTCTTCCCTTTTCCCTTCTACTCCCCTCATTTTTGCAACATTTAGAATTAAATATGCTTAAACTAAAAAAATAGAGAAAGAAAAACAAAACAAAATACTTCTAAGAATGTATTAGTGAATGATTTAATTTGAAATTCTAAAAGAGACTGAATCAATTTTAGAGAATGATCGTTTAGCACATCAAGGGCTTATGTATACAAGCCTGTGGCATATGGTTTAAAAGTAATTGTACTTTATTTATCTGGAAGAAGAATTCTCAAATTCCCATCCTTCCATTAATTGATCATGTTTTCTGGAAATGAATTAGAGGGTTCCTCTAATCCTAGTTCCACAGACAGTTATTGACTTTTAGATGGTAATGAACACTAATTAGATAAGATTGTTCTTTGTGGCAAAACAATAGCTGGGAGGGATCAGAAATATATGTCAATGCTTCACTGAGAACCACAAAGGATATTAGAATTGACACTGTTCTTATTAATACCATTTCAGCCCCTGAATAAAAAGATAATAAAATGTGTATGTCTATCCTTTTTCTCATGTAATATTAGGTAAGAGTTAAGGTTTATCATTTATATTTTCTTTTATATTTGTTTTCTTCAGAGTCCATCTGTTTAGGAATTTTTTTGTTATTCACTATTGAATGAGATAAAGTAAAAGTGATTCTTTATTCTGTATTTGCTAGAATTTGAATCGCTTATAGTATTATCAAACATAATGACAACAACCAAGAGGAAAATATTTCACAGGATATATGGATTGGATTAGAATTAGACTCTCACCATCTTTATTTCCAATGTATTATTTTATTCTTCCTATAGTCTTTTTCTCCTTTATAGAGGTATAAAAATAATTTTATTCATGTTTTAATGATTATACATTATTTTATATTTGTAACTACAAATATAAATATATATTAATGCACACAATGTGATGTTTTAAATATATGAATTTAAATCATTACATTATATATGTGTAACGTCACTTATCTTACCATGAGGTAAGAAATTAGAGATATAGTCTCTTGTAAAATTAAAAAGTTATAAATCAGATGACCCAGAAATCTGGTCAGTAGTAGTTAATCCCAATGGATTAAGATTAGTACAAATAAAAGCTAACTGTAGAACCATATTAATCAGAATATAATTTAGGTGAATCAATACAGCAAATTACCAGTGTCTATCAACACAAGAGTGGTTAATGAAGAATGTGTTTCATGAAAAATGACAAAATATTATTTTTCTTAAATTTGGAAGATAACCCTCTTATTTGCACAAAATAGATAAACCTGAGGATATACATCAATAAACCAAATTGTAAAATAATAGTATATCAATATATTTACATCTTAAAATGAGTGCATGGTAAGAAAAAATATTACATTTCAATCAAAATAGAATTATATCACTTACCCCATCCCTGTATTCCCTTCAGTCATTTTCAGCTTCCTTTCCTTGAACCCCTCCCATGCATCCCTACTGCCAAATGAACAACCTCTTGTTCTTTGATTAATATCATTATATATGCAATGCAGAAATCAACAGATCCTACAGAGCCTAACCTTGACATATATATCTATATCACAGATCCTTTATCTATGACAGAGTACATTGTGGAAAGGGTTTGGGAGAAACTTTTTCAAAATGAAGCAGAATCAGAAATACAGGTAATATGAATGTTCTAAGTTATAGTACTATATTGTCAGGATAGATTACAAGTTTTATTTTCCAAAATGATGACAAATAAAATAATTATATAACTAGACATAACTATATAAACTGTATTTTTATTTCAGATATACATGACTATATAAACTGTATTTTTATTTCAGATATACATATCTAAAATAAAGATATGTATAAATGTAGAGAGAATTGATTTATACTTTATTAAACATCACAACCACTTTTGTTTACTGTTTCTTTACACTATTCATATCTTGTTATTGAAGGGAATATTTGGCATTATTTAAAAAATATTTTACTAAGCATTGGCTGTATTATTACAAAAGTGGAGAGTAAATTGATGTGGTATCTCAATTTAAGCTCTACTTATAGTCTGTTGTTCTCATATGTCAGATCAGCTACAACTATATCCTGTAATTTTGAGTTTTACCAACACTAAATTTAACCATGATTTGGCAACAGCAGGAGGTACACACATATGAAAACAAAGTTCACCGCTCTCCTCTATAGTGCCCATGCCTCTGACATACTTCATCTTCTATTTTGTTTCTTTTTTTTTCTTCTCCTTATACTGCACTACATCTTCTAAAAATGTTTCTTTCAGATGACATCCTGAATGGAACAGAGATCCATGTTGTACCGTTTAAACACCAAAAATTTGATGAAACGTGATCAAAATATCCTGATATATAACATAAAAGAAATGCTGTGACTGCCTCAAATTAGCTTTGTTTTGAGCTCTGTATCTATATTGGTTCAAATGATTGTCCAGAACTTATTTTCAAGCCTTAATGGTGGTTATGCAATGTCGAGCATAATAAGCCCCACACTGGGCAGTGGAGGATCATTCTGAATGAGAAATATTGCTCCTGCACCTAGAAGAAAGCCCTCAATTGCTTGTTTATCATAGTGAATTCAGAACACGTTCATTCCTGTGAACACAGACATTTTGCAATTTAGGATGGGAAGCATAATCAGTAGAGAACCATGCTGATACTAATGATGTGCATGGGGAGACTTCCGTTCTCAAGATTATTTAGTTGCTACAGATTTGTGAATCCAAGAGAGTGCTAAATATATAGTTTATTTAATGTTCAACATTCTTGTATAAAAATACCAGAAAGCCAGTTTTTTCATCAGATTATTTAAAAGATCACTGCCAGTCCTTAAATTTAGATTTTAATGCTCCTAAATTTATAGACTGTCATTGAGATTAGATAGGCAAATATATGCATTATATTTTTAAATGAACCTGGAAAATCGGAAGTACTTATTGAGGTCATCATGATTTAGTCACATCTTTACTTTGTTGTAGGATTAGATACTAAGGGCAGGATATTATTTAAAGATTTCCATTGTCAAGTTAGAAAATTTTTTTTGTTTTTGTTTTTTTTTTCTTTCTCTTTTTATTGTTAAAAGAAAAATTTACATTTACTCCCCTTGTCCCATGCCCTCCCACTTCCCCAATAACCCTCCTACCTCCCCCTGCTTCCTAAAGAGCTGGCAGGTTACCCTGCCCTGTGGGAAGCCCAAGGCCCTCCCCCCTCCATCCCGTCCCAAGAAGGTGTACATCCATATAGACTAGGTTCCCGAAAAGCCAATACATGCAGAAGAGATAGGTCCCCGTGCCATTATCATTGGTTTCTCAGTCAGTCCCCGTTGGCAGCCACATCCAGAGAGTCTGGTTGGTCATATGCTCATTCAGTCCTGGTCCAGCTGGATTTGATGAGATCCCAACAGATCAGGCACACTGTCACAGGTGATGGGCCAGTCCCTCGGGATCCTGACTTCCTTGCTCATCTTCTTCCACCTTTTGCTCTTCGACTGCACCTTGGGAGCTCAGTCCTTTGTTCTGATGTGCATGTGGGTCTCTGACTCTATCTCCATCCATCAGGTGAAATTTCTATGGTGATGATAAAGATATTCATCAATGTAACTATGTGACAAGGCCAGTTCAGGCACCCTCTCCTCTGCTGCTCAAGTACCTAGGTGGGGACATTCCTGTGGACACCTGGGATACCCTCTAGAGACATGGGGTTTCTCTAAAAGGAGGAATTTCACCATGAATATATTTACCCCGCATTTTCCTATTAGACTTACATTGTAATCAACCACATTGAAGACACACAAGGAAAGCAAGGATTCCAGTGAATAGTAAAGAATAATGTAAAATAGAAGCTTGACTATATTGCTAATTATTTCTGTACCTAGAGAGGGTAACTGATTCAAACCAGTCCTCAGTTATCTAACCTTTAATGAGATGTGTCTGTAAAAGATTGCCTATAATAAACTCTCACTATTTAGTTTGAAAGTTTCTTACATATCTAAATAACGTTGAAGATATTATTATGCAGAACATAATTCTATATCAGGGATTTAACTTAAGCCAGCTATCACTGTTTAGCTTCTACATTTTAAAACTGAAATTTGGAGTGTTGAGTTGAACATCCTATCATTGAAGTAAGAAGCTGTCAGCATTTAATATGTCTAGAATTAGTTTGGCAAATCATACAACTATATATATGTATATGTATATGTATATGTATATGTATATATATATATGCATGCATATATAATAGTATATTCATTTATCATTGCATATATGTGGGATGTTCAAAGCCAAATATTTTTTTTTAATTTAGGAAAAAATAAAACGTTTTCTTAGTTCATTCTTTAATTCTTGTCCATTTGAATTTTTTTACAATGAACATTAAAATGGAAAAACAGTAGATATTGACTTTATGTATTTTAGATTGTAATGGAGTCACAAAAATATGTGTAATGTGATACTTTTAATTTTAAAAATATCAATAAAATGTGTGAACTTAAGCACCAACTTCAAATTATGTTTTTCATCTGATTGTAAGATTTTATTTTTACTAATTAATTTAGTAGCTAACAGAGAAAACATAAGGAGAGTGATACTTGAACCCAAATCAGAAGCCAAGAAGAGAGTTCAACAGAACAAGAGGCAGATTTCCCCATGCACAGAATCCTCTCCTCTTGCTATCTGCATAATCTCCATGTTTCCTGGCATCTCCATGCCAACTGCTTGAAGATAGTTTGCTCATTCTTTTTCCCTCTTATGAGAATTGCAGTTATGCCCAATCATTATCACAACAAGATCACACATGGTAAACTACTTTCCAATTCAGTTCATATCTTTTTAAAACCTTGAAATGCAACTCTACAATTGAAATGCAAAAGCAAAGGCAGGACAGACATTTGTTGAAGTGTACAAACTAAGAAAACCAACAGTTTGTTTTCCTCTGTAGCTCTCCTATGCAATTTCAGAGTACTGGACTCAGCTGAGGAATCTCACAGAAAGTGTCAATGATCCATCTATCTCTCACATGTATGTCATAGCAACACTTCCCAAACTGAGGTTGTTGCAATTTGGTTATTTCTTGTCCTATACACATCACCAACCACAACAACAGCTACTCCCACAGCTTTCTAGGTAGTGCCTGGCTGGGCACTGTGTATCTTCTCTGGAAAAGTGACATACCTGCTGTGAACTGTGTCCATTAGCATGGCAAAGGCATGAACTCAAACATCCAAGGGCATGTGAATGATCTTCCCTAAATATGGTTATGTGACATTTTTGTTTATTCACAGCAATTACAGTAAGTACACCAGATCATGTTCCAATGCCCAAATTTGAAATGCAAATTTTACACTGCAATATTTAATCTTTCATGAAGTGAAAACTAAAAAAAACCCAAACAAACAAAAAAACATAACAAACACAAAAAGTCAATAATAATCGTGGACAATAGCACTTTCTGCATAATTGGTGACAAGCATCCATTTTCATTCTTTCTATATAAGTTTAAATGCATTGTTTTAGGTTCCTGAAAAAGACACCCTCCCATCCTTATGCAGTCAAAACACAAGGCTCAAAATCAAGATTCATGCGCATCTTTTTGTTCACAGCTACAAATATGTTGCTGTCCTACAGTCAGCCAACAAACACTAACTAGACTAGGGCGTTCTGTCAGGGAAAGGGGAGACAGACAGCTAGTGTAGA
>JAQHUG010000588.1:177110-191370 GCA_028555095.1 Dicrostonyx torquatus
CTCTTTGGATAGATACCTTGCTTAGCCTGGATATAGTGAGGAGGGCCTTGGTACTTCCTGGAAGAAAAGTGCCTTGCCCTCTTTGGAGAGCGAATGGGTGGTGGGTTGAAGGATGTTGGAAAGAATGGAAGGAGGGGAGAGGTGGGAACTGGGAATGGTATGTAAAATGAAAAAAGATAATTTTTTAGTTTGCATTAATAAAAAAGTCCTGTGAAGAATAAGACTAGAGAATAAAACTCATCACAATAATTATATGACTGATATAATTGTATAGTTATATATAAATATATATGTAATTGTATAATTACTTGATTAAATATTTTATAATTATATGGAAGTATATAATTATATTATAGTAACTTTATAAATATAGAACAATAATTATGTAATAAAATAAAACCAACATTATCTTATATGAAGAAAAATTAAAAATAATTCCAATAAAATCAGGTAAGAGACAGAGCTGTCCACTACCCTTATTCAATCTAGTGTAATTCTAGAAAGAATAACCAGACCAACTAGCCAGAGAAGGACCTTTCAGGCATATTAATAGAAAAAGAAGATGTCACATTATCCCTATTTATAGATGATGTAATATTGTATGTAAAAGATCCCAAAAATGCCACCAGTAAACTTCTAGAAACAATCAAAAGTGTCAGTAATCAAGATTGACCAACCAAGATTAGAAGTCTTTCTATACACCACCAACAAACACATTAAGATTATGGACACACTCCTATTTATACTAACATCAAAGATATTAACACATCTTGGAATAAATCTAATAATGGAAGTGAAAATCTTCAACCATGAGAATTTTGAAACTTTGAATAAAGAAATTGAGAAAGACATGAGAAATTGTCTTTAGTTTGAAGAGGTAATTTTAAAAATGTTTATTTTTGTTAAGGACACAATTTTGCTGTGGATTGCTTATAGGGGTTTCAAATGGCAATGTTTGGAATTTTTTTCTTTATTCCACAATGTAAGTTCTGGGGATCAAGTTCACATCATTAGGATTTGGAGAAAGTGCCCTTACACACTTAGCCACCTTGTCAATCCATGTAATTTTACTCTTTTATTTGTACTTATGCCATAATTTTATTTTACTTTTTGGTAAGATTTCCACAAGTTATTGCAACTACTTTCATTACCTGAAATCATATAGGAAATGCTCATGCCCTTATTTAAATCACCGTTGTCACTCTAGGTTGGATGTTTGTGATTATCTATTTGTTCACTGCTCTATCCCGAGTGCAGACATAGAGATAGGCCCTTGATATCTCTTTTAAATAATGGAACATTGATGAATCTAAATTATACTATCACAGTTACACTTGTCATGAAAATAATGAGATTTCAATTTCTCCTTGGCTTCATTTTCAACAAAGCAGATATTTCAAATTCAGAAACATAAAATGTATTTTCTGTGAACCATTAAGCCTTTAAAATCAAAGAGAAATTGAAAGTATTTCATAAAACTTACTGAAGCAATTTATTGCTCTAAAATTGTAGACAATAAGTGAAGAGAATAGAAATGCTGAATATGTTTCACAAAGTAAGCACACCAAAATCTAGGTCATATAAATTTAGCAATATTACATTTTTAGCCAATGTTAGATTTTGCCCATTTCATAGATGAGATGTTGAATTTATATAATACTAAATGTACTCCCTCAGTATTAAAAACTGAATGCATACACATCCCTATTTACCAGGAAACTTCTTTGTCTGCTAATCATCATATATATTTATAAGGAAACTGTTGTTATGAGGTTCTTTTGCATCTTCTTCATCCTAAACTCATAACTATACTATAATACTCATAAATTAGAAAAGATAACCAAATCAATGTAATTTTTAAAAGCTTACTTAACAAGTCTTTTTACTATTCTCTATTAACCTGTAAACCAAAATATTTCAGTGTTATGTCAAACTCAATGTGTACATGATATACGTAGATATATTTATATACATGGGCAATTGCATAGACAGATGAAAATATAAAGATACATATTTAATATTTTCCCATAATTATTATATGTTCCAGATGTAAAGTGAAATAACACAATGGTTTATGTTTGAGATGTCACTAAAACTTCAAATGCATCTTAGTGCCTTGCTAGCTTTTCTGGTAAGGCAGAAGTTAGACATGACATAGCTGAGAAAATGATAGCTGTATCTCCCAATGGAGTACTTGTTTGGGATTAAACGTCCTTGAAGCTATAGTTAAGTTCTTCAATAACAGAAACCAGATTAACAGATACTTTCCACATAGCTTAACGTGTCACACATGAAAGGTCTGGTACATTCAAAAAACCCTGACTTCACTATAATCTTTTTGTATTGTACTTTTTACACTCCTCATTACATGGGCTTCTCAAAATCATGGTACAAAAAGATTCCTAAATGTAAAATCTGTTCAAAATTCGAGAAAGAAAAAAAGATCACTTTCTAAATAGAGAAAAGTTATTATTGCAGGTTACTGACGTAGAGCCTAATTTGAGAAAGGTACAGTCCAATGCTTCTCTGCCAACTGTGAACTTTGTATTCTTTTCTAATGCATCTCTGCTCAAGAATTTTGAAACTAATGGCTGATTTATTTCATACAAGAATACAAAAAATACCTGAGAAGAAATCTTCACCCATGTAACATAAGAAAATTCAATTGATAAGTTGTAGGCCATCCAGAAAAAGATTCTCTTACAAAAAATTGGATTCTTGTTTATCTAATAATTATATTAGAAATGATTTATAAGAGACAGAAATATTAGAAAAAAATTTCTAACAATAGCAAAAATCATATAAAATAAACATTGCCAAGGCATGAAAAATGATATGTTCTTTTCAGAAGATAGTCATAATCGCTGATTCTTAATGTTATTTTTGCAAACAATTGATACACCCAAAGTACTATTGCAAATGCAATGTAATACTTAAATAACCTTGATGGTTCTAAAATAAAATGTAAAAATTTTAAAATTAGATAATGTTTAAAAACAGTCCATAACACACTGATCAGGAATACATAAAATTTGATGAATATTTAATAAAAGAGAAAAACAGATATGAAACTTTAAATAAAAATACCACAGTTGACTGACAGGTACAAGAGAAGAAGAATAACACTTGTTTTGGTAAACCTCGTAAAACATTATAAACATATGAAAGAAATTAGAAATTAGAGTAAATATATTGTTCCTGCTCCTCTTCCTCTTCTTCTTATCTTCTTGTTCTTGTCTCTGTCTTCTTGATCTTCTTCCTCTCCCGCTTCTTCAATTCTACCATCCTCCTCTCAACTTCCTCCTCTTTTTCTTTTTTGTCCTCCTTTTTTTCTTCTTCCTCTCATTCTTTTTAAGGAATTTCTGCATTTTTTGTCTACCTTAAAATTAAGAAAAGGGACATTTTTTTCTGTTTTTTATTTATTTTTATTTTTTTTCAAACAGGGTTTCTCTGTTTAACAGCCCTCACTGTCCTAGAAATAGCTCTGTAGACCAGGTTACGGAATTTTTTTTCTTTTTTTCTTAAAAAAAGATTTGTTTTATTTATTATGCACACAGCGTTCCTCCTACATGTACATCTACAGGCCAAAAGAGGGCACCAGATCTCATAGAGGGTTGTGAGCCTCCACGTGGTTGCTGAGACTTGTACTCAGGACCTCTGGAAGAACAGTCAGTGCTCTTAACCTCTGAGCCTTCTCTCCAGCCCGGTTTTTTTTTTTTTAATTGCTATGAAAATATTTTTAAGTATGGTTCTAATAAATTACATTAGGTTCTTTATTCACGCAAAGAAATGAGGAGAAAAGTAGAAATCCAGGGAAGCTTGTGGTGAAAACATAATCAATAGGCAGTAAGAAGTAGGTACAGAAAGCACAATCTGTGAAAGGCAACACCCGTAGGGGAAGATCAGGAGCACAGGGGTTTGCTTGTCCTTTTTCTGTGTCTGTTTTTACAAACCTGCAAACACATGTGTCTTAGTTAAAGTTTCTTTTGATGTGTTAAAAAAATGCCTCAAAGCAACTTGGGAAGAAAAGAGTTTATCAAATCTCTTACCATATAGTATGTCATACAGGAAATATTGTTCTTTTTATTTATTTAGTTGTTTTTTTTTTTTTTTCGGGATAGGATTGCTCTGTGGCTTTGGAGCCTGTCCTGGAACTAACTCCTGTAGTCCCGGCTGGCCTCAAACTCACAGAGATCCGCCTGCCTCTGCATCCTGAGTGCTGGGATTAAAGGCGTGAGCCACCACCACCTGGGGAATAGTGTTCTTATGGATTACTCACCCTGCTCTCCTTTACACAGAACTACCAGTCCAATGGTCACACACCACCCAAAACAGTTTGAGCCTTCACATACAGCAGGATCTAATGGAAACACATTCTTAATTGATGATTATTCATTGCAGATAACTCTAGATTATGTCAAGTTGATGTAAGACAACACAACTCAAAACATTTGACTGTATATGGATTTGTTCAAATCCTTTTCATTTTGTTTCCTAAAATTTCATTCAAGAACTTTTATTTTGAGACAGTCTCATAGATCACAGTTTGGCCTTGAACTCTTGAGAGTTCTGCTTGACTTCACAGGTGCTAGGATTACAGGCCTTGAGACCCTCAATCGGATTAAAATTATTTTCAGGAAGTAGCAAAAAAATAAGCAACTAGTCATCTACAGAATGGTCTCAGAATTCTCGCAATTTAAATTACGTATTAGGAAGTTAATATGCAGGATTTTAAAATAGATGGGTAGCAAAATTTAGAGTTTCAAAAAGGCAAAAACTTGATCTTGTATAATTACATCATGCAAAATAAGCGTGAGGAAAATATTATCTTAAAATGTTTTCCTCCAGAAGCAATTCATTAGTTTTTTGTGAAATTTCTCAACAAAGTGCAGAATTTAAGGAAAGACTTCATTTAATGAGCAGAAAACATATTTTCCGAAATCTAAATATATTCATGATCATTTTGTATTCATGTTATGCATGAGATTTTTCATATATTGAGACAAATACCCAAATATATTGCTTTATTTCAAGTCACAAGCTGTTAGTCTTCTTAATGTAATTTATTCCAGTATAATTTTGTAAGGGTTAGTGCTTGGTCTGGAGAATGAACTCTCAGATTTAAGTTAAAAAAATAAATTCCATTACTCCTCTCTTTTTTATGGGAAAATCATGGTTTAAAGCATGCAAGTCAATTTATTCTGAATTCACTGTTCCCTGAAGAATTCTTCTCTAGGAATGCAATGTAAATAAATCTAGCTTTCCAAATTTAAACACATAGGTACATAGGTCAATACATCATGATAATAGATCCATAAATTGATAGATGATACATGATGAAAAATATGGAAGCAATTGAAAGAAAACAATTTAGACTTTTTAAATTTAAGTGTAGAACACAAAACACAATACAAAAATAACGTTTTCATGAAGATAATGTATCTCTTTGTCTATTTTAATATTTGTTTTGTTTCTCATTCATCTATATGTATTTGTATTTGTGTATCTTTGTGTTTATAAACAAATCTTTGTGACTGCCCCCCAACAGCCAGAAGAGTGTATCAGATCCCCTGGAACTAGAGTAAAGGTGGATATGAACATCCAATAGTAGCTGCCTAGGAACTGACTTTCAGTCTTCTGGAAGAACACAAACACTGCCAAACTCAGAGCCATCTCCCAAGGTCTTTTTTGAGTTTCTCTATTAATCACCAGCTAAATGTCATCCTTCCCAGTAAAGTCATAAGAGTCAATCATATTTGAAAAAGTGTTTTAACCAATTTATTCTCCTATTATATGCCATGGTTTAAAAAAAAGTTTGCAATTATTTATTTGGGATCTGTTTTGTCTTAATACAAATTTAAATATTAAAAATTATGATTAGGAAAAACATTTATTACCATTTAAGGATTTTGTTATTCAAGTTTGATAAATTGTCTTGTCTTGTAATATTAAATGCCATTAGGAGAAGAATGACTGTTAAAAATATGAGCCTGGATCAAAAATGACTTGGAGAATAAATGTGCTTGCCACTTACCTTGACAAGGTCAAAGTATAAAACATACTTCCACAAGTTGTCCTCTGACCCTATGTCCATGTGTATGAACACATATTTCACAAATAAGAAAATGTCATGAAAATTTTCATTCATAAAAGAATATCTGCCTGCCTAAAATATTAACTACATTTAAAAAAGAATTATATTTCATTGAATCTCTGTTTAAAAAAACAAAAAAATTAAATTATGGAATTTGAACTAAAATGAAATGTCTTGGTTTGCTATTTATGCTAGTGATGGTTATTAAAACAGTTATCCACTGAAGAATAGAATATTATGAATTGGGATATATTAGAACCTTTATTAGGATTTTATTTGGAAGTGATATTTTAGAAAAATTTATAAACTGTAAAGTAATTGAAGTGAGGCAATACTGAGGAGTTAAGTATCATTTATACCCTGTGAGGAAAATAATACTTGATTAAAAAATTAAAAATGAAATAAAATATATTTTAATTTTAGTTATTATCACTTATAAAAAGAGTCTGCAGGTATGAGTACTTCAATTTAAAAATAAAGTGGTCATTCATTTTAACTGAATTCAAACTAGGAAGTAAAATTACGTCAAATTGTTTGAACTACTTAAATCATTTTTATCAGGCTATCTCCCTGTAGGAGGATAATTTAATTTTAAAAGATTGAAGTATTGACTGAGGCATAGATCCCTAGGTATTTAACAGATAACTGAAGCAGATTAGAGTGAAACTTATCAGTGTAATAGATTCCATGTGGATATTTGCATTTAGGCTTCTTTTCTTAGGATAGTAGTTTATTTATTTACAAGGAGACTGCTTAGAAGACATCTACTGGCCATATTAAGAAAAAAAATCATATTTATTTATTTATTTTTGGTTTTTTTTTTTTGACAGGGTTTCTCTGTAGCTTTGGAACCTGTCCTGGAACTAGCTCTTGTAGACACCAGGCTGGCCTCGAACTCACAGACATCTGCCTGCCTCTGCCTCCTGAGTGTTGAAATTAAAGGTGTGTGTGTCACCATTGCCTGGCCAAAAAGCATAATAATTCATAACACAAAGAATCAATTGAAAAATATCATAATCTGGTTATTTTCTGATTATATTCTTTTCCTCATTGTGATAGAATGAAGAGGAAATTGTTAGTGGTTTGGCCTGAGGACTCCTTGCTTTCTTACCAACACAATAGCCTTCAGCACGTTGTGTATTTAACTCTTGGTGTGAACATTTTGTCTACAAAAGCCTGCTGATGAGCTGCTTCCTCATAGAGTGAACACTTAATGATCCCATGTGTCTAAAGCACTCTCTAAAGGATAAACTTATATAAATGGAAGGTATTGGGTTTAGGGTTTATTTTTTGTTTATTTGTTTGTTGTTATTGGGTTTTTTGTTTGTTTGTTTGGTTGGTTTTTTGAGACAGGGTTTCTCTGAAGTTTTGGAATCGGTCCTGGATATAGCTCTTGCAGCCAAGCCTGGCCTTGACCTCACAGAGATCTGGATGCCTCTGCCTCCTGAGTGCTGGGATTAAAGGCATGCAAAACCACCTCGTAACTGGAAGGTCTTGTTTTTATTGATGATTCTTTTTATTGCTTATACATATTCTCATCATCTGCAAACTATCCCACTGTTTGTAATTAATTCAAATAGTTTTTATTTGGCTGAAATAATATCTAATAAGTAATCAAATGATATCATCTCCTTTTTAAATTTATAGTAAAACAACACAAGTATACATCTGCAAGGCCTTTTAAGTATTTATTATGCTTGTCTTTATTGATCACAGGAATCAATCATAATTCACTCTGTAAGCATTCCATTGTCTTTCTTGCTGTAGGCCTTACAGTAGGAAGATAATGATAGCAGCACATTAGTTACTTCTGTATTTGACTTCCAGGTAACCAGCAAATTATTCCCCTTGTTGGGTAGAATCAGATATAATGGAGTTAGGAAGTGCTCAAGGAACAGAGTTAGAAGAACTTAGAACTGTTGAGGAAAGTCTCTGAAGTTCTCAGTTTCCTAATTTCTATACTCTAAAGAAAATTGTGAGCTTAAGAATCACTGAAAGTAAAGGTAGATATGAACACTAGTTGTTAGACAATATGTGAGAGGTGATCAAGGCAAGGAATACAAGGAGGTCCAGATAAACACTAACAGCTATTTGAAGGCTTATATGGAAACCTATTGCAATTCAAGCTTCAAAAAATTATGAATTGTAAGGTAATCTTTGAAATTGCCAAATAATGGGAAAAGATCCCCATCTGGATATCTCTCATTACCAAATGAAGCTTCTGTAACAGGAATGAGTTGCACGTTATCGATGTTTGGGCCAAGGGATCCTATGGGAATCCCCAAATACAGACTATTGCCAAAGTGGCTCACCAGAAACTGACAATAAGATTCTATAGTAAAACACAACACCTAAGCAACTCATTCAACATGGAGAAGTTGAGCTTGAGTCTACACATAGAGCTTTCACAGTGGTATGGAAAAATACTCCGAATGCTACCAAAAGAGAAACGTAAATACCAACCCAGCTACAAACTCTTCATTTCACAATGGTGACCTGCCTCTAAGATATAATGATGTAATTGTGGCACAAAGCTTTAGGGCATATTCAACCAGTGTCTGTTTTGACTCAAGGACTACTCCATGAGAGGGAACCTATCTCTAATGCTGCTTGGCATCAAGATGCCAAGAACCTGAGACGAGAGAGCCTAAGAACCTAGGGGGAAACAAAACACTACTATTATCCTAAAGGAGCAGATCAGTAAATTGATGCCTAATGGCATTCTGCTATAAGCATAGATTCATCCCTTGCTCTGCCATTGTCTTCTCCTGAAGTAGAAGGGATTAAAGAAACCTACAGCCAGAAAATATCTCAGAAAGCCTGAGACCTTTGAACACTAAGTCCCAACAAAGGTTGCCTCCATCAGATTCCTCCTGTCAGGGCTCAGGGAACTCTGTACAAGAGGAGCCTAAAAGAGTGTAAAAGTCAGAGGGAATAGAGGACAATAAGGTCTCCAAGAAATAACAGGGCTGACTGACATATGAACTCACAGAGACCTGAACATGTCTGCACAACCTGGGCTCCTAGACCTCAGAAGAAAAGTGTACATCATGCACATTCCTAACTCAGATACTTTCTTCGATTGAGAGCAACTTGTAAATGGAAAATTTGGTTTTTCCAGTAGGATCTCAATGGAAAAATAAACCCTCTTAAAGATAGGCTCCATGCCCAGCAGTATGTGGCCAACAAAAAGCAAACTCAATGAAATCTTGCCACACCAATGGCGGTGTCGCCTGTGTGACAACACGGGATAAGTAAGGGGAGGTTCGTGCTTTCGGGCTATGCCTATGGTGTTCCGTGGTAATCAGCTCAAGTCATGAACTTAAATGGAGGATTTTGTTCTCACTGCTATCATAGATAGTCAGCTATATATGCGATTCCTTCCTAATAACATTCTTTGCTGTACATGGCCAAGCACATAATCTTACTAGAGAACCCCTTGATGTTCCTGGAAATAATAATTCTGATTTGGATACTAAAATAGTGCTCGAGATGTCTCCATTGTTTCAAGCCCTTGTGCAAATTCTGGTTGTAAGCAATAAGAGATCAATAAAAGGAGTAATTTTAATGAGTTACAGCAGTAGAAATCTTTCTTAAGACTGATGTAATAAGAAAAACATAAGTTAAAATCTAGATATTATTAAAATATCCCCATTCTGAATATACAGAAACTAGGGAAAAATTCCCTTACAAGTTTAAGTATTTTAACAGCTGATAAAATAGTTTAATTAAGGATAGGGGATATAAGGTGGGAACCACCCAGGAGTACAACTGAGGCACCAAATGACTTCATTTACAGGAAGAACTGAGGATGATAATTATAAGTTTGTTTTATATGAAAGACAAAATAGCAGAGAGTCACTAGAAAAAAATTAAGAAATGAGAAGGGCCATCACAGCAATTTTGGAATAGAAGCCTTCTATTCCTAGATAAGGTGTACCCACTTGCCTAATGTTTATGTTCCCTAGGATGAGTGCTTCCTTTCCAAGGACGCATTATATCTAAACACCTACTCATCGCGCATGTGACTAAAAAGAAACTCACATACTGTGCCAACTAATGACATGTGACCTTTTGGTTCTGTTCTTTGTTTGGATACTATATAATGAAAATGTGGATTCAGTAAAGTTGCAGCAGATTCAAACCACTTTCTTGTGTGTTGGTCTGTCTGTCAATCGCCTAACTTGTGCCTTCTTGGTACCAAGACCCATGGATTCCCCCATAGTCTGAGGAACTCCCCTGAGTCGGTCTGTGGCAAAGTCTCTGGATTTCATTGTTTCATAATAGTTGTTAAGTCATGGATTTTTCTATTTTTTCTAGGTCTATTTTCCAAAAATATTATAGCTTACAGTTTTGTGTTTTTATGGTATTTGTGTGTTTACAAACATGTGTGTTTCTCTGTCTTATGGATATCATTCATGCATTCAGGAGTCTCATATATTAATATATGCAGAAGACTTTTTCTTGTTTGGTTGTTTTTCCTATTCTGAATTGACTGTTTTTGATTTATTTTAGACTATATTATTCCTTAGATGTGTCTTGTTTAGTAAGAAGAAACAGAAAGTGTATAAGTTCAAATGGAACAGAGGAGGGGAGGAAATAGGAGGAGTAGAGAAAGAGAAACAGTAATCTGAATATATTTTATGAAAATAATCTATTTTCTATAAAGGAAAAAATAACATGAGGATAAAATGACTATATTTAAATTGTGCTGACAGTTTGTCCAGCATAATAAATTGATGGACATTTGTCATCCTGAGCCTTAAACATTAGTTTTCTGGAACTGGGTACCTTCAAGATCAGCTTCATGGATGATGGCATAGTGATAGCGTGTAGGTTCACATATAGGAAAACAGAAAAATGGAAAGAGAATAAATAAAAGGACTTTTGCAAAAGATATCTGGGGATGATAAACAATTTATTAATTGCTATCAAAAGAAGAAAAATGAGAAAAATGTACCTGTGTTTGTCATACTTAGATGTTTTTATAAATTAAGCAAATGACTCTTTGAGTGAGTGTAGTGTACAACATTGGAAATTATAATTTCAGAAGAAATGAAATTTCTGGTCATTCAGAAACTACTTTATGTTAATTCATGCTACCTTTTACATTACCGTGGGAAATGTTTGAGTTCAATAATTGCATCAATATTCACTTTTAAGACTTTTGTGATTTTTACATCAAAAACTTTTTTTAAGATATTTATTTTTTGTTCATGTGTATGTGTATATTTTTGTGTGTTGCTCACATGTGGGATTCAGATACCAACTGGCAGGACTCAGTTTTCTCCTTTTGCCGTAGATGAATCAGAAGCTTAACAGAAAGCTACTTTCAACATGGCAGTATCTAAAATTATGTATAAAACTGTATCAAGTAATAAATATTTATGAAGGTAATACTGAAGAAATATCTGGAGTCCTTATAATAGTAAGTGATTTTGTAATTCTGAATATAGAAAAATAAATATTTTATATGTTATTATTCTAACACATTCAAAGGAAAACCTTTCTCTACTATGACAAAATGAAAGGCTTCAATACAGTTGTGTTCCAATTCTACAATAAAAATAATAACATTTTCCTAAGAAATGATTTCTCTTCTTGGTAATGATCTGAATAAGGTAAGAAAAGAAAGGCTCTGTAGATGTGATTAACAGAAATATCACTTACTGGTAACAGTGAAGCCTTTGTTCTTGTGTTAATTTGTACCAAATGAGAAGTTTGTGGAGGACACACATTTTTCTTTCATATTTCTGGAATATTTCTAGAGTTATTCAGTTTGAATGTTTGTACACACAGCTTACATTCTTCCTCTCAGATGGCTAAAGAAAGAGAAAGACCACTAAAGAAGACTGGTTTTGTTAAGTGTGAATCCCTATAGAATTCACATCCAGGTCTTGATCTTTCTTATTCCATATGATCAAATTACCAAAACTTCATCTAAGATAGGAATATTCAGTTTTAAAGAAAACCCTATAAAGTCTAGAACCAACCTCCTCTCAGTGCAAAAAAAGGGGGGGGAGGGCTCTCGTTTTATTTTATAATAACACAGCACTAAAATCACTCATAAAAATAATTGCAAATATCATTAGCCATGAGAGTTTTGAATAAAACTCATAAAATCTGTTTCCTTTCACTTTTCAGTCTCTAATTTGCAAAAATGAAAAACCTTTCAGTCAATCTGAAAAGAAGTACTCTGAGGACAAAACATAGAGGAGAAGGCTGCTTCAAATACACATGAGGGTAGATGGTCCTGCCTACTGTTAGTAGAAGTGAGAGGAAAAAAATCCATGCCAAGATGGGTTTTATACTCATTATTATATAAGCAGGACTGTGGTTTGGATTTGAAGTATCTCCTAATAAAAGGCTCATGTGTTGAAGTCTTGATTCTCTCAGCTAGTAGATTTAAACATTGAGCAATGACTGGGTCATACAAGTTCTAACCTCATCAGTCGATGGATTCATTTGATGACATTTAGGAAGGTTGTAATAAGGAAGTAAGTCAGGCTTATTTCTTTGCAGGGAATTACCTGGAGCCTGTATTTGTTTACCTGTGTCTTACTTTTCTCTGTCTGGCTCCCTAAAGGTGAGTAGCATCCTTTATCATTCTCACACTGTTGTGATATTTTGCCTGGTACATACCTAAAAGCAATGGAACATTTTAACCATTTATAGCACATTTTGTGGTCACATTCACCTACCACTTTGTCTTACACTTTTCCCACATCAGTCTACCCTCTTCCTCTCAACAAGTCCTAATACGAATAGAAATATTGTTTCTCTTTTACTTACTTCTAGGTTTTCATTTTTTGTTATGTTTTGATTTTAAACCTACCAATTTAAAAAAAAATAACCATTTGGACACTGGAATACAGGCTACTCAAAAATAGCTACAACACAGCAGACAATGACTCTTCTTCACCTCCTGCTATCAACCACCATCAGTTCCCCAGAACTTGCACAATGAACTCTTTTCTATCCTTCATTGAATAGAAAACTATAGTTTCCTAGTGACTGGCATTAATAAATTGTGTAGTTATTTTTGGGGATCGTGGATCATAACAAAGGGAACAGAATTAACATTATCTAATAAATCAGCTCTAGTTGGCTCATTTTCTCATTTTTACCCTTTTATTGAAAAATAAGTTCTTTTCTCATACAATATATCCTGACTGTAGCTTCCCCTCCCTATGCTCCTCCTAGTTTCACCTCCTGTACCCTCTGGATGCACTTCTTTCCTGTCTCTCATTAGAAAGAGAACGCTTCTTAAATAAAACAACCAAACATGACAAAAATATGATAGGATAAAGCAAAAAAATCTCACCTAGGCTGGATAAAGAAATCCAACAGTAGGAAAATAGAAAAGCAAAAGAATGAGAGACCTACTCATTCATGCATTCAGGAGTCTGGTGAAAACTATAATATATGTGGAGAACATATATTATATAATATATATATTATATATTCTGTATATATTGATACAGACACGGGTAGACCCTGTGCTTGATGCTTCTGTCTCTGTGGGTTCATAGGGGCCTTGCTTAGTTGATTCAGATGGCCTTGTTTTCCTGGTATTTGTCAACCCTTCTGCCCTTATAATCTTTCACCTCCTCTGCTGCATGGTTTCCTTAAATCTGAGTGAAGTGATTTGATGGAGTAATCTGATTTAAAGTCTCTCTCTCTCTCTGGACAACGTCTACTTATGGGTTTCTGCATCGGTTGTTTGCTGCACAAGGAAACTTCTCTGTTGGTGATTGAATGAGGCACTAATATACGACTATAGCAAATATATATCCTAAGATTGCTTCAGTTCAACCCTGTCTCTGGGCTATCTTATCTAGGGCAGTGGAGGCATAGAAATTGTAAAGTATTCAACCAATGTCTGATTTGACTAAAGGTTCACTCCCTGAGTTGGAACTCATGCCCAATAATGCCTGGGTGACCAAGAACCCTAGACTAGATACCTGAGACACCTAAGATAAAATCCATTTTTAAACTGATTTGGGCTAATTTTGATAGTAGTAGTAGTACCTCAATTTAGATTTAGTAAATGTTTTAAATATCTTCCCTATTCTTTTTGGTTCTTACAAAAACAAAATATCTAATTTAAGATAGGATACATCCAATTAAAAGGCATAAACAAAGATATATCAAAACAAAAAGCAC
>JAQHUG010000588.1:195748-207883 GCA_028555095.1 Dicrostonyx torquatus
TATTTTCTTAATTCATCTATTTTCACTTGTTTTTGTTTTGTTTTGATGTTGTTTTTTTGCTTGCTTTTTGTGCTTTGGTTAGTTTATTTGTTTTTTTTTAAAGAAAGAGAACCTATAATTGGATGAGAAGAAGGTGAGGAAAACTGAGAGCCTTAGGGTAGAAGGTAGACTATGGTCAAAGTATATTGTATGAAAGCATATTTAATTATGTAGAATTTGAAATATAGAAAAGGTCAAATCATATATGGTAGATTCCAGTATTCATTTTTATATGATAGGAGATACCTGAAGATAGTAAAAAGCTAATGTGCTTCATTCTTGCTACTCAATTAAGTGATTGATAAATAATAGTCCCTTAATAAACATTTAGTGCATACCAATGAAATGAAATACTTAATAAACATTTAGTGGTCAGATTCCTGACAACTAGACATTGCGTTGGAGAACATAAGCATGTACTCAGGAATGCTTGGCATGCTTACCTTATATGAGTTCTTTCTTTTATTTTGTTCATATTAATACTATGAGGTATCCACTATAAAAATTAACATAATGAAACTTTTCAACTCTGTACATTCCTTAGGATTTAATAGTTATTTCATTGTTTGCATATTAAAATATATTACATTAGAAATATAAGTTACTTTGTACATTTTTCATTCTGTAGCAAAACACTTTTTCCCAATTTCATTTGGATTCCCTTTGCACTCAGATGTAAAGAAGAAAGCTATTATAGACATTCTTACATGAACTATTTGAAGAACACAAGTCTTATTCTCTGTAGATAGATATTTAGTGGTTCAATTTTAGGGCTATATGAAAATGTATGTTAAGAAGTAAGTGAAATTAGAAAATAGTCTCTAAAATGATTTTTATCTTTTATATTTAAGCCAGAAAAGTACAAACACTATTGTTGCTGAATATTTGATTTTATAGTCTGCATTTTTTATATTATATATTAGCCACACTAGTAGGTATAATAATCCCATACTATAGTTTTCACTTGTGTAATCTGGCAATTGATAATGCAGAGTATATTTTCATGTGTTTGGTCTCAAGGCTATGTTGGTATATGAGATGTAAATTTCAGTAGCTTGTGCAATTTTCCAAACTTGTATTCATAGACTTTGAAATGCAATAAAATTTGAAAAATGAAGCACATGAGCATTCATGCTCAGAGCATGAATTTTAACATTAGCTATTCTTTCTTGATCAAGTGTGACTATATCCCATCAACACTCTAGCTGTCTGTTTGCATGACCTCTTCCTGAGGAAATGTTAAAGATGTCCATATGCCGTAATAGGGTATTAAGGGCAAGACAAGGTAACGGTTTCATCAAAGTCCAACTTAGTAAGCAACAGAGTTTAATTGGATTACATGCAGAACTGGGTGAGAGTTTACTGGAAGGGGCATAGGTGACCACAAAGCAGCTGTGTCCCAGAAAGCCATACCAAGACATGGATAAGAGGATCATTAGTACAATATCTTTCAGGCAGTCTACTAGTCTTTGTAAATTCTAGCACTATTCTTGTTTTTATCAAAGCTTCATATTCACATTTTACTCATAAATTTGAATATCTAAAAAATAGTATTTATTAGAGAATTTATTCCCTATGTTTATATTTCATTTTCATTTTTGTATCAGCCATTATTTTATCTTATTTAGCAAATGCCAATGTAGGATGTGCTATGAATTTAGGGTACTGTAGAAGTTAGCTCAATTCAGGAATGACCAGGCTAGCTAAAAGATAAAACAATTATATTTTTTATTTATTATAAGGGGAAAACTCATGAAACAGGAATGAGAAGTCCAAGCTCAGCTGTGCTGTGAGGGAACCACAAAAAGAGAGGACACCGGGGCCTCACGACATTTTTCTCCAGATCCCAGAAAGCCACACATTAACCTAGTCCCACATTTTAAAGATAATTGGTTGGCAAATATTCCCCATCACCTCCCCCTTTTGTCTAAATATAAGTGATCCAAACTCAATATAAAACTATATACAATAGGAACAGGTTTCAAGTATAAAATTACAAGCACCATAAACAATATTAAGCAAGGAACACATGACAAATGTTTTAATAGACATTCTATTTCAAAGAGTCTAAGTCTTGCTTCAGAAATAAGATTGGCTAAACCATAAGAGGATGGTAACTATAAATATCTAATCTTCAACCCCATTGAAGACCTGAGAAGAAGGATAATATTACTTGAGTAGGCAGGAAGTGCAATCAAGCAGCTTCCAAAGTAAGCAGTATATGACAGAGACAATTGACTGCTGAGCAATCACCCAAGTCTCATTTGAAATGTTGAAGCAACCAACTTTGGCTAAGACCTAGCATAAATCACAGACCATTTTCAGAGGCAGGAAATTTTAAGAATCATCTACTCTGTCTTGGAAGTTTCGGCAGTCCTTTCCTTTTGTCCTGCTTATCTAGTCCAGATACCACGGACTTTGCCAGTGAGAAGCCCAAGCTCAGTTGTGCTACGAGGGAACCAAACAGAGAGAGGACACCTGGGCTGCATGCCATTTTTCTCTGGGTCCCAGAAAGCCACACCCTAACTTGGACCCACTTCTTAAAGATAATAGGTTGGCAAAGATTTCCCATCAGGGTTCCTTATTACTATTTGTTTTGTTTAATTTTTAAAGGCATATTCTTTATAGACAAAATGGCTGTTTCTTATGAGATGCCTATGCTTAATTTTCTCTGCATATTTTCACAGCTCTTGAGTAAACATCTAGTGAAATTTCTGAATTGTGAAAGATTTGATGTATGTGTGTGTATGTATTGGGAAAGGGTTTCTCTGTGTAGCTCCAATTGTGCTGGAACTTACTATTTAGTCCACACTGCCCCGGAACTTACAAAGATCTGCCTACCTATGTTGGCCTTCTAAGTGCTGGAATTGAAGACATGCACCACCACCCTAGTAAGATAGGTTCTTATTGTATAAAATCAAGGAGATATTTCTTTCAGGTAGTTGTGCCAAACCACTAAACTACAGTGAAAATTGTTTGAGAGACTCAGCTCATAAATTATATAACCAATATTGGATATTGACAATATATTTTACTCTATCCATACATTAGAGAGTAAGACTACCTACTGAGTAACTCTTTGCTCTTTCCAGGTACGTAAAACATTGAAAGTGCTGAGTACTATGGTGATATTTAAGATAATTATTAATTTTAATACAGGGCAAAGCCAGTTTGGGTACCTTCTCTGTTGCTTAGAATCTTAGCCAGGGATCATCCTTGTAGATACCTGGGAGTTTATCTAGTGACAGATTTCTTGCTAGCACCATAATTGGCTCACTCAATTAAGATATCTCTTTCCTTGCTCTTCATATTTGTCCTTCCTCCATTTTGACTATGCAATTCCCTCAAGTTCTCCACCCCTCCTCTTTCTTTCCTTCTGCCCTCCCTTTTACCTCCACCTCTCTGCTCCCAATATTCTCATGTGATCTTGACTTCCCAGGAGGATCTATATTTGTTTCTCTTAGGGTTATCCTTGTTGCTTGGCTTCTCTGAGGGAGTGGGCTATAGGTTTAGTATCCTTTCATTTACAGCTAGTATCTACTTATGCGTGAGTACATACCATGATCTTCTTTCTAGGTCTGGGTTAACTCACTCAGGATTTTTTTTATAATTCCTTCCATTTGTATCTAATTTCAAGATGTCAATATTTTTAGCACTAAGTAGTACTCCATTGTGTAAATGTACCAAATTTTCTATCCATTCTTCATACCATTCAATGGTATCTAGGTTGTTTCCATCATGATAGAACCTTCATTCTTCATTCATCAACTGATGAAAGCATAGGCAGAGAATCACAGCAGAGCACTGGCCTAATTTTCTGAGCTTCAATTGAAGAGTAGGAGAAGTGAGAATATAAAAAAAATAGGTCAAGACCATGATGGAGATATCCAATGAAATAGCTTACTTGAGCTAATGGGAGCTCACCAATGCTGGTAAGACAGGGAGGGAACCAGCATAGTACAAAACTAGGTCTTTGGAATGTGTGTGACAGTTGTATGGCTGAGGCAGACTGTAGGGCCATTGGCAATGAGATTAGTACTGCTTGTACTGGCCTTTTGGAACCATTCTTTTTGGAGGGATACCTTGCTCATCATAGATATACTAGAGAGAGACTTAGTCCTTCCTCAAATTAATGTGCCTTACCTTCTCTCAGAAGTGAATGGTGGGTGGGGTGGGAAGGGAAGTGAAGGAAATGGGAAGAGGGGATGGATTGGGAACTAGGTTTGTGAGATTGGAATATAAAATGAAAAAAATATAGTTTTCAATAAAATATAAATAGAAAGAAAAGTATGGAGTACTCTCTTAGTTTCCTAGTAAACCCTATAATTATTCTTCATATGTTGGTATATGGCAGGAGACATTTTGGTAGTAAAATTATTTTTAACCAACTAGGATGTTTCTAAATTTTATTGGGGTTTCTTTCCATAGTCTATGGGTATAAATACATTACAAAAAGCACTTCTTTTAGTCTTTATTATTTCAGACCAATGAAGGACCATATCCTTATGGTTCCTCAAGACATGCTTACCTGGGGTTGCCTGCTAATCCCTGCCTGATGTATTCTCCAAAATACTAAAACATCTTATAGTCATACTAAGTGTACAATTCAAAGCTGATTTATTTTTTGACCATTGTCTGCCTTCTGAGATACTGTAGATGAGATAGAGTTGTTCTTCTGATCAGTGTTCCCTACCCACTTGTTATTAATTCTGAATTCTCCTTGTAAAATTAACAATCTCTTCTTTATTTCATTTCAATCTTTAACTTATATACAACTGAAATTAATTGGAAACTTTCTGTTTTCTGGAGATGTTACTCATAATAACTGTCTGTTCTCTTTTCAGTTCTTGAGCTAGGTCTGTAGACAAGTACATAGCTTTTATTCCAACAGATAGAGAGTGTTGTTTCTCAGGCCTCCTGCCTACTCTGTTACTCAGTACCTGGAAAACTTGACTTTCTTAACAAATGTTTACACCACAATAGTTGGCTATTATTTAGAAACCTTTTTCTCAATTTCCATGACAGATCCTTCTATTTTCATCATTTTCTGGTAGATAGCAAACCATTTCAGAACATTTTAGCATAGGTAAATACAGTTTACTAATTTTATGATTTTTTTCACAGTAGTATATAATTCCTTACAAATAATTTCTTATATGGGTCTGGCAACCTGATATTGGATGATGATTGTTAAATCCAAAAGACACACTAAAAAAAGAGAAATAAAATGCTTTCTTTGTACAAATTTGTACTAATTTGATATAATCTGTGTTTATGATCACATATATGATAATTTATATATGTAGTATATATGAAAATTTTTATTAGGTACTTAATTTTGAATATTGTTTTACATTTAATATTTTGCAGAATGTGGACCATGGCAGTAACACATGCCTAGGAATTTATAGAAATTCAATCATTTGAACAATGGAGATGAATGCAAATGTGCAACAGTATTCACTGATGTTTACTTTAATATACAATAGGTCTAGAGTGTTTTATTTTAAGGGAAAAATATATTTGAGGACCTTGTGTCCCACTTTCTTGAACATTTTGCTGTGGTTGATATATTATCTACCTGGCAACAGTATGTACAGATACCTATAAGTCAATATCATAATTATTTCCTATCTTGAACATGAAAACAGTCTCACATTTTCACATACTTTTTATTATTTCTATTTATCTTTTCAAACACATCAATAGAAGAGTTTTTCTGGGTTAAAACCAGCTCATAATTCAGTTATTTTTACCAGATATGTTAATTGCTTCTTGTGAGTTCTCTTCTCAGAGATGAAGACTGAAATAGGTGCTTATGAGATAAAAGAAGAAAAAAGATTTTTACAACTTGTGACACTGAACTAACAAGAGTAACTGAAATAAGGACTTGCTACATAACATGAAATTTGTTATGGGATAAGCTCTACTGATAGAAAAACTAGAATGAATGTTCAAATTTTTCTGACTTAATTCTATACTGGATCTTCACGATAACAAAATGCTAAATAAACTTTGTTTTTTACATGTAGAATAAAATAAAAAGAGAAGTCAGATGGACCTATATATTTATATTCTGGTTTTATTTTAATCATTGATGATGATAAAACAGTCTTGCCTAAAAATAAAATTGCCTATTGAATTTATTCATAAATTTGACTTGTCTATGTATCTGTACAATACAAATATATTTCAGATTGTATGTATTACACAATATATTCTTAGCACATATTATAAAATATGTATTTGTATCATACAATAGCATATGTATTGTATGATATATATTTACTTTATACTATATACTTATATAGTATTTATACATGTTGTAAGATGAACAGGCTGCATCTCACCACCTGGCTAATTTAACCTTAGAAAAACCATACAGAATTTGTATTAATTAAATTACTTCCTGGCCAATTATATCTAGCCTCTACTTGGCCAACTCTTACATCCTGATCTAACCCATTTCTACCATTTTGTGTTTACCATGAGGTTTTGGCTTACCAGGAAAGATTTTGTATATTTGATCCTGGTGACTCTATGGCAGCTTTCTCTGTCTCTGCCTTCTTCCTCCAGCGTTGTGTTTTGTCTACTCTACTCACCTAAGTGCTTGGCCCCATCAAAAGGACAAGGCACTTTCTTTATTTAACCAATGAAAGCAACACAAATACAGAAGGATCTCCTACACCATTTTCCCTTTTCTGTTTAAACAAAAAAGAAAGGCTTTTATTTTAACATAGCAAAATTACATATAACAAAATAGTTATCAAGAAAGAATTACAGTCACAATATTTATATCTATTTTATCTTTTACCATAACAATGGAAAACTATAACTATCTATCTATCCTTTAACTCCATCAAAGACTCCAGAAGGATATAATATTGCCTAAGTAAATGAGAAGTAAGCAACTTCCAAAAATCTAAAAGTGACAGAGATATCTCGCTTCTTAGACAGTCACCCAAAGTTATTTTGTACCATTGGGGTACAAAGCCTACAAGCCCATAGTATCCAGCAGACTTTTCTATGAAGCAGGAAATTTCAAAGACAGTTCAGTCACTTTTTTTCTGTGTCCTGTAGAATGTCTTGCAGACTCTTTCATGAATCAGGAACCAAAAGGGTCATCTCACCTTTAGGCAAGTTCAGCAGTCCTCTCTCTGTGGGTTCCTGTGTCCAGTTTATGCTACAGTCCAGGCAAGAGCAGTTTTTGCCCAAATGACTAACCAACTCCATAAGGAGCTTCTTTGATGCCCATCTTCTTCTGAAGTAGATTGGTGCTGCCCAGACCAGACATGTCTCATTGTCAGGAAAAGCATTAAGTTACTAAAACATTTAAAATGTCATATAGAGTAGCCTTTGAAAGATATGAAGAATGCCTATCTAACTGAAATATACCTCTATATATCTAGAAAATTGAACTAACATGACTGCAAGCTAGACTATTGATGATTATCTATTAACAACCTGTATTTTCATATATACATTACATTTGTAAATGAACTACACAATCACAATACATTAATCAAGAGCATAAATATGCTTATAACAAAATTGACCTTAAATTTGTATTAATAAATCAATATTTATACAAAGGCAAATGGTATGAATACATTATAATCTGTTTATTCATATGTAAACATATGTATAGTTAAAGAGCATGTTTACTTTTCCAAAATTAAATATAGCTTACCCTTGAACATCATAAATGATTTATTTGGGTGCACTTAAATATTAGTTCTTTAATATTTTATTTAAAATTTATGATAATTATTTTAAATAATTTTATACCTAAATGTTATATTAATTTCAATTCCTTCCTTCACTTTCTTCATTTAAACTCTGTTGTTCATACTCCCTCTCAAATTTATGACATCGTCTTTAATTATTGTTGCATACACATATTGCATGCATTAGTATATATAAATACAGTCTATTGATTCCATCTGGTGTTGCTCATATGTGTATATGTATAAGCTTCACTGTTCTATGAAAAATTGAAAGCACTTACAACAAATATCATAGCCTCAATATTTTGAAAAAGATAAGAAAATCCAGCATCATGTGTACATTTAATACATAAGAACAGTAGTCCATTTTACATTCATAAAATCATACCACACGCATTTGAGAGAGAACATAGAAAAAACACAAAGGTTTATACAGAGACTAAAGAATCTAATAGTCTATTGCTATTCTAAAATAAATAATGTGGAGAGACATGAACTTTAAGATAAGGAATTGAAAACGTAACACCATTTACTGCATTTGATTTGATTATAGAAACATTCTGAAGTGAGTTACATTAAATGATTCTTGCTTGCTTCATGATTATCCATGAGTTTCCCAGGGTTTAAATTCATGTGAGGCAGCCTCTGGATGACTTTCAGATGGATTTGGCTCAGTGCTCTTAACAACTCTTTTAGGGATTTAAAATCCTTGGATAAACTACGTGCTCAGATCACTGGTTTCAACCTCCTGACAACTTTGAGTTAGTGCTTTGACTGATAACTGTAAATTGATGAGTTTCCAAATCTAACAAAAATAAATTGTTCTGAACATGGTGTTACAGTATCTGTATAATTTCCCTAAATCCTCATTGTTCCCATGATATCTCATTCTCACTATAACACTGATCAGCAGACACTTCATTCTTGTCTGCATAGTACACTGAGACAAATTCATTTACTTTTTTAAGTGATTGCAACAATGAAAGAAACCTATGCTGCGTTCTTGGTACTTGGAAATATAGTACTGAAAGCATTAGAGTGACAAAGAAAGCTGTCAATTTTCAGAAATGCAAAGGTCTGCTCAGAATAAAATGTCTAGAATTTCGCAAATACAGAGTCTTACTGGTCCTATTTCCATCAAAACAGATAAGTTTACATACTCTCCTCTCTTGATTCCGAGACTGTCCATGGATTCCAGAAAATACAGATAGTATTGAAACTAAGTAACAGTAATGAGTTACCCCTACATACCTGAAGCCCATCTAGCAGTATTTTTCTTGTTTTGAAGCTTGTTTTTCTCTGAAACTAATAAAGCTAATTTAGCTTTTATTTGAGTAGCATTAACCTGGTTGCTAGCTCAATTTATTTCCTTTATGTCTGGATAGGATCACGTTAAAATGAGTGTTTGGAAGAAATTTTATAGAAAGATAGATAGATAGATAGATAGATAGATAGATAGATAGATAGATAGATAGATCCTAACCAGTGAAACATGCATATTGAAGGGGCTATTGAATGCCCTTTGGCTCAAGGTCCATTAGGGGGTGATTCTGTTGAGCCATATTCCCACAGTCTCACAAACACAGCATAAGTTTCTTTCCTTGTTGATCACTTAATATTATAATGAATAACATAGAAGTTTTGATCTATAATTAATAGATATTATTGTAATTCAACTTTAATTTAGCATCTATTGCCAATAAACTTTTACTTTAAAGAGCTGTATAATAATTATACATTTGAGGCCATATGATATATTGCATCTATTCATTGAGATATTGACTTGCCATACAAAAGCAACCATAGGTAATATATAAAATAATCGACATGGCTTTGTCTCAATAAAGCTTTATGGACACTAAAAAAAGAAAGTAAATGTATCTGTCTCAGTGTACTATGCAGACAAGAATAAAGAGGCTGCTGCATCAGTGTTATAGTGAATATGTGACATTGTAGGAACAATGAGGATTTAGGAAATTTATACAGATACTAAAACTCTTTGTTTAGAACAATATTTTGTTGTTGTTCTTTGGAAACTCAATAATTTATTTATCAGCCAAAGCACATTCTGTTGAATAGAGGCAGATGCACAGTTCACACAAGATATGGGAACAATTGTGACTCGACTTAGTTTGTGCCCATGTTACCAAGGCTGTGAGGAACTTCTGCCTACTCTGTGTCTATTATCAACCTGGTAGCAGGCTTGGAATGCACAGATTGAGACATAATTTTTAATAGTTATTGCAGAATAAATATGTAAATGTATTTTAAAAATGTGTAGCAAACATTACTCTGTATGTTTCTGTCTCTGTTGTTTGACAACATAGATTGTGAATGCAAATGAATAAATCAGAGGGATATTCATAACTTGTAAATAAAGATAGAAATAATGTCGTTTGTTTGTTTATAACACATGGCATTTTATAACTATTCATTAATTTATTATGCTTATTATATTGTTGGATAAAAGATAGTTGTTTTATCATTATTAACATTAGTTATGGTAGACTAAATTCACATGAGCATAACAAACATTCCTGTCTCAAACACCAGCTATGTACTAAGGTACCTCGGTCTCTGACATATAATAGAAACACAAGCTCATGCTCTGCTTTCCGTATCATGATCTGCTGGTTGAGAATTCATGTAAAATAATGGAAATACAGTTGGACAGTCAGACCAGTCCTGAATCAAATGTTCTATTAGGCAGAATATCTAATCTCAGGACAAACATTGATACAAAAGTTTGTACTAATGATGTCTGTAAGCTGTTTTTTACCACATTTTTCTTCATAAGCCATCATTTTATCGCCATGTAAGTTCTTGCTCTTTGAGGTAAGTAAAAGAAAAAAAATGAAAAGAAATGATGTTCTAATTGCTGATCAGTACTGGTCAGAAGTGCCAATCCTTACTGGTTACTATAGTGACAATCTGTAGGAAAAGAGTCTAAGATATATCTACAAATCATCCTATCCTGTTAGGTAGAAAAGTAAAGGAATATTTTTTTTCTCCCAGTCTCAGCAGAAATACCAGTAGAAAATACAAAAAGTGAAGACAGTATGACCCCGTTCAAACATAAGTCATAAACCACCTACCAAAATTATTTAAAAAATAATTTTGAATTTGATTACCAACACTAAAGAAACACCTGCAAAAGAGTGAATAAGTGGATGGATGGCATGTTCTCTTCTTTCCTAATGTAAAAAATATATATGCATATGTAACATTTATTGTAATATACACACATATACAATGAAACATAAGATAACTAATCCAGGTAAATTTGCTCTGTGGGAAAATTGACATGAAACACTTGCCTCTTAAGTTATGAGACACACTAATAAGAAATACAGATCTACTCACTGCTTCGTCTCCTCTGATGCTTCAAGCTCTGAATTCTGTACCCATGTGACAAGTAGTCTTTCTCATACTGCATTCCTGTGTCTGTGGGGGGGGCACCAAGCCCATCCCAAAATTATCTAAGAGACAAAATGAAAACCAAGTCTTTGCTATTTTAAATTTCATAGTTTCATCCTAGGATAAAGATATATAAATAAGATGAAGTTAAAATGAATGAGAATTGTAAAATCTCCAGAAATGTATCAACCCATCAATCAGAAGACACCCTGATGTCTGTGCTGATTTTACATGATCATGGGTGAACAAGGTTGCTCAAAAGAAGATAAGGAAGTGCTAGCTGTAGACCATTGGGACACACAGATATTTAATAGTAGAAGACCAAACAGATTACAGTTATCTGTGGCATCAAAAGAACAAGAATGAAGTCAACTTTAGAAGCACCACCAAAATATAAGAACACAGTTTTTCTTCTAAATCACGCTAAAAAACCAATTAAATGATGAAATTAACTTTTCCAGGACCCTAAGTCTAGTACAAAAAAGACATAGAATTCTATAACCAAGAAGAAACGGTTTAATCATTGTAAAATGACATAGTCTGAAATTTTTCTTTTAACTGAATATAGATTTTATTTTCTTTATAATATATGTTGTCTGCAATTCCCCCATTTACTCCCCTCAGTTTCTCTCCATCTCCTCTCTCATGTAGATCCATACCCTTTCTGTCTCTCATTACAAAACAAATGGGATTCTAAGGAATAGTAATAAAATATAATAATATAAGGAAAAACATGTCAAAATCAGACAAAACCAATAAGCAGAAGGAAGCCTGCACAAGAAAAGACACCAAAAACAGATATAGATACACAGATGCACTCACTTGCACACTCAGAAATTCCATAAATACAGTAAACTGTAAGACATGACACATATGCAAAGAACTAGTAGAGTAAAAAGATAGAAGATATATATATATATATATATATATATATATATATATATATATATAT
>JAQHUG010000588.1:220897-250605 GCA_028555095.1 Dicrostonyx torquatus
AGCCCCTTGTTTCACTAACTCTTTGGTCTGTTTTCTGTGTCTCTATTATGTTGATTTCAGCCCTCAGTTTGATTATTTCCAGTCTTCTACTCCTCCTGGGTGAGTCTGCTTCTTTTTTTTTCTACATCTCTCAGGTGTGCTGTTAATTCACTAATGTGACCAGGATACTACACAGAGAGCCATTCGAATATACAGCTTTGTTGTTAAGAAGTTGATGTTTGAGAATGTGATTTTAGACATATTTGTTTAGGACAGGAATAGTATGATCAAGACTATTAACAAGCATTCCAAATAGTCTTTGTATATATATACTTAGCTCTTCTTAACATAGCCAGGAATAAAAGTAAAAACAGGAACTTAAAAGTAAAAACAAGCAAAGGAACAAAGACTAAACAAAACAACACAAACCAAATAGCCATCAGTGAAGCCAGTAGGCACACGTAAGTCATACAAGATCTGTAAACTTCACTGAGAGAAGAGTAGTACAAAAAACATGAGGAATAAAAATGAAAACTGAAATAGAATGAAACCAACTTTGGGAGCCTTGTGTCTGTGACTAAATGAGCATACAGAAGAGTCATTATATATGTGAGATAAAAATGTCCAGTGTTCAACAACAACACAGATTATGAGATACACAAACAGGAAATTATACCACAAATGCAAAGGGGAAAATAAAACGCTTCCCTAAGATAGTCAGGAAAATTTATTAGTGACCCCAAATGAAATCAGGTACAATCAACATGGGCAAAGTATACAAAACTATGTATAACAAAAGTAGGGAAATAAATATCACAATACAGAATAACAAAGAGATAGGAAGTCAGCAGGATTCTATTGTTGAAAGACAACATGAATTAAACAGCACATTCTTTAAAATGACTTTTTTTTCCAGGAGACAAATATTGACAGAAGTGATGATAAATCAACACAAATCATTCAGTCTAAACAAAATAAAGTTATTGAACAAAATGAATCCCAAAAGATTCTTAACACATCAAACTATCAATGCTTGAAGAAACAAAAATTTCTATCATACTCATTTGATTATTATATATTATGTTTATATGTAAATGTCATTCATGTCATTTGCAGTTAAAATATTAAGGGACATCAAAACTTTTAAGTGCAAATAAAATGTAATGCTACCAGATAACAGTATAAAATGTTTGTATATATAGTATGTGTATTAGAGATAAAGAGAGATACCATATTTATATTAAAAGAAAAAGGCTCTGTACAAAAAGTTGTACCACCATAGACTCATTTAAAATAGAAAAAGAAGATAGAGAGGCTTTACAGTCAACAAGAAAAAATGGCATCCTACAGAATGGGAAAAGATTTTCATCAACCCTATATTAGATAGAGGGCTGATCTCCAAAACATACAGAGAACTCAAGCTGGCCATCAAGAACAAAAATCAAATAAACAATATGGGGTCAGAACTAAACAGAGAACTCTCAATAGAGGAATTTAAAATGGCTGAAAGACACTTATGAAAATGCTCAACATCCTTAGTCATCAGAGAAATGCAAATCAAAACAACTCTGAGAATCCATCTTACACCTGTAGGAATGGCCAAGATCAAAAACACTGATGACAACTTATGCTGCTGGAAAGGATGTGGGGTAAAGGGAACACTCCTGCATTGCTGGTTAAATTACAAACTTCCTTTGGATGTCAGTATGACAATTTCTCAGAAATTTAGGAAATAACCTACCTCAAGACGCAGAAATACCACTTTTGGGTACATACCCAAAGGATGCACAGTTGGACCACAAGGACATGTGCTCAAATATGTTCATAGCAGTATTGTTTGTCATAGGCAGGACCTGGAAACAACTTAAATGCCTCTTTGACCAAAGAAATAGATAAGGAAATTGTGGTACATTTATACAATGGAGTAATACACAGCTGAAAAATAGTAATGACATCTTGAATTTGCAGGCAAATGGATAGATCTAGAAATAATTATATTGAGTTAGGTAACCCAGACTCAAAATAACAAATTTTGTATGTACTCACTCCTAAGTGACAATGAAAACCAGCCTCCCATTCATAATCCCAGAGAATCTAGACAACAATGAGGACCTTAAGAGAGAGATATAAGGATCTAATCTACATG
The DNA here is from genome assembly GCA_028555095.1 of Dicrostonyx torquatus. NCBI lineage: Eukaryota > Metazoa > Chordata > Mammalia > Rodentia > Cricetidae > Dicrostonyx > Dicrostonyx torquatus. The sequence goes on from JAQHUG010000588.1 coordinate 223,023, forward strand.
GGAAGTAGAAAAAGACAAGAGCTCCTGAGACCATGGGAAAAGGTAGAAGGGGGGCTTAAGAAGGAAGGTGAGCAGATAAAAATGAATAGCTCAATACAAGCAATTAAAAAAATTTTTAAAGCAAAAAAAAAATTCCCAAGAGTCAGTTTGACAGGACATAAAGAAAAGATGTTGTTTATCGATAGAGGTCTCATAATCTGAAGATTTTGTCATCGTTTTCAGACAAGGCTGCTGTGAATAGAGGAGTTACTTTCCTTGCCTGTCTATAGACAGAAGAATGCACTGGTACGAATTGTATATGTTATAAAGACATTTGCTTCTCAGGGTATTAAGAGATCTGTGGACAACTTGTTTTATTAGAAAGATGATCTATGCTTATTTGAGTCTCACAAGAGACTCAATGATAGAGTCAGTGATGTAGATGAGAATTATGTTGTTCTCGCATTTTATTATTATGTCCAATTACATGTATTTTCGAGTCAAGAAAACTTTTTAAACTACCAATCTCAAGCTAAATAAAAGAAAGCCACTTTAACTACCAAATTCAAATAGATAATGCCGCTTTCGATGTGACCATTTTAACTCTGTGCCCTATGTGCTTCTGGGCCTTAAAATATTTGACTTTATTTATTACAACCACATTCTTTTCAATTCTTTTCTTTATGATTTATTGTTGAAACCACAAATGTAGGGTTTTTTCTCTATTTAGTGTTGGTGATAGTTTTCTGGATGACAGACATATTCAGTGATTCATATGTCTCTTTTTAATAAATGTTTAAATATTTATATAATATTATAATAAACATTTGATACAGTAGACACAAAACATCTGTTCTTCAGTGTGAAATAATTTTTTGTGTCTACTTACATAGTTTCAGCCTCTTTTACTTGGTGTTTCAGTGTGTATGTATGTGTAGTGGGATTTGTTTGTGTGTGGTGTGTTTGTGGATGTATGAGTGTGTGGTCTGTCTGAGGGTCTGAGTATATATGTGACTTTTGTAGTGTGTTTTGTGTGTGTGTGTGTGTGTGAGGAGTACATGAGTTTGTGATGTGTGTCAGTGTGTGTGATGTATGTATATGTGTGAGAGTGTTGTGTAAGCATGTATATTCGAGTGCATATGTGCATGATGGATAAAGTGAATATTTGCATGATGTGTCTGCTGTGTGTGAGTATATTTAAGAAAGCATTTGTGATGTGTGTATGTGATGTATGTGTGTACATTGTATGTGTAATACATAAGCTGTGTTTATGTGAGCATGGGATTGTGTGCTGTATGTGTGATATGTATATGTGAGTGTGTGAGTCTCTGTGTGTGCTATATGTGTATATGTGAATGCCTAAGTGTATTTCTGTATGTATGTGAGGTGTGTCTCGTGTATTTTCTACTGCATGTCCATGTTGTAATGTATATGTTGTGGGCGTTATTGAGTATGTTTGTAATGGGTGTGATATGTGAGTGTTTGAATGTGTCTGTGTCTGAGTGTACATGTAAATGTGTGATGCATGTATGTGTGTGAATATGTGTGAGATGTATGTGTATAATGTGTGCGATATGTGTCTGTGAGTTGGTAGTGTGTATGTGAATGTATTTGAGATGTATATAACTATCTTTTGTGTGCAAATGCATGTTTGATGTGTGATGTGTGCATGAGTGTTTGTGTGACATTTGAATGTGTGTGTGAGAGCACATGTGTTAGAGTGTATGTTTGTGACCAATGTAGTGAGTTTTTGTATGAATGTTTGTATTAAATGTTCTGTGCACGTGTGATAGGATATGGGTGGTGAATCTGAATATGTTTGTGTGTGATATATGTGTGGTGGTGGTGGTAGTGGTGGTAGTGGTGTGTGTGTGTATGTGGTGTGGCAGTGGTTGGTATGTGAAGGTATATATATATATCCCATAGAGGAAGTGTGGGGGTCAGAGGAAAACCAGTAGGAATCAGTTCTTTTCTCTCAACTAATCTAAGGAAAAAAAAATCTTTGTTTTCTTTTTCTGCCTTCTGGCAAATGCCATGGTAGCAGGCCTGTAAGTTTCTGTTCTCCTCTCATGTTTCTGCTACCAACCCACCAGAACAGTGCTGGGGATCCAGATGCCTACACTTCATGTAGCTAGTTTTTTCAATGACCTGGCCTATGCTGATACAGTTTTACCAATTTAAACATTGTATGTGCCCTCACTTTCTTTTTGATCAATTCTTCCTATAAAATTTAATATTTAATTATTGGCTGTAAAGGACCAAAAATGGGAGCCAATTTCCACTTTGTCTGAAGGTCAGAGAGTTTTTACTTGTTCAAAGTTGTTGACAGTAAGTGTGGCTATACATTCTGACCGAGGGTGTGGTTACTTGGTCTTTTTGACATTAACATTGCCCATACAGTTAGATCCATTCCAGCCTGATAGTTTCAAGCATGCCTCTGCTCTTTCTTTTGAAAAAGGAAGTTTGACCTTGAGAGTCTCTGCCTTCAGTTTACTTGGTCTATGGTGGGTTCACTGCCTAAACCAAGGATGCTTTTTCTCATGGATTAATGGCTCAATAGCTCAAAGTATTGAAGTAAGTAACTGCTTGAGTTGTCCTTTGTATCATGTTAAAGCAGTATTTTGCCTTCTACCCACTGCAGTATATTGAAGTATAAAAGTGGATAGAAAATTAAATGCAGGTGGATGTTAGCATTCACTGGAACTCCCTTCTAATACTATCCTACTGTTTCTGTTGTATTATTTTCACTCATGGTGTCATACTCTTTACTATTTTTCTAGCCCCCATGCCTGGTAAGTGATAGTTTGTTGAAGCTGGACTCCAACAATTAACCATAAAGTTCTTCTGGTCTCTTTCCACACTGGGTAGGCTTGTCACATATTATTGAGGTATATTTCACATAAAAGTTAATAACTACTAAATTCATATCTTTAATCTAATTGTTATAACTACAAAGTTTTATGTCCAGCTATTTACATACTGTTTCTACTGAATGACCTTGTAAATGACTTCAGAATGATACATCCAACACCAGTCTCTATATTTACTTTTAAATGCTTGAAATTTATTTAGAAATATGATTCTGACACAGTTTAATTAGTTACACATAGACCGTTAAAGAATTCCACAGGAAATCAGTGTGGCGGTTTCTCAGGAAACTGGGAATCAACATACCTCAGGATGCAGCAATACCACTCTTGGGAATATACCCAAGAGATGCCCACCATACTGCAAAAGCATTTGTGCTATTATGTTTATTGCAGCACTATTTGTAATAGCCAGAACCTGGAAACAACCTAGGTGCCCCTCAATGGAAGAATGGATCAAGAAAGTATGAAATATACACACATTAGAATACTACTCAGCGGTAAAAAGTAATGACATCTTGAACTTTGCATGCAAATGGATGGAAATAGAAAACACTATCCTTAGTGAGATAACCCACACCAAAAAAGATGAGTATGGCACGTACTCACTCATTAGTGGACCCTAGCCATAAACAAAGCACATTAAGCTTATAGCTCACAAGCCTAGAGAAGCCAAATATCAACGTGAACCCAAAGAAAAACATATACAGATCCTCCTGGAAATCGGAAGCAAACAAGATTGCCAGGCAAAAGTTGGAAGCACGGGAGTGGTGGTGGGGGTGGAGGTAGGGGTGGGGTGGGGATGGCATAAGGGAGAGGGGAAGGGAGGAAGAAGAAGGGAAGAACTGGGGAGACATTGGGGGAGATGGAGGGTGAAGATAGAGGAATATTGGATATTGGAGATGGGAATGGGATATCTACATTAAGGGAGTCATTTTACGATTGGCAAGAGACTTGTCACTAGAGGGGATTCCAGGTGTCCACAGAGATGTCCCCAGCTAGGTACTTGGGCAGCAGAGAAGAGAGCGCCTGAACTAGACTCGTCCCATTGTTACATTGATGAATATCTTGATCATCATCATAGTAATTTCGCCTGATGGATGGAGATAGAGTCAAAGACTCACATTCACATCAGAACAAAGGACTCAGCTCCAAAGGTCCAGTGCAAGAGCAGAAGAGGGGAGAAGATGAGCAAGGAAGTCAGGACCGTGAGGGACTGGCCCACCAACTGAGACAGTGTGCCTGATCAATTGGGAGCTCATCAAATTCAGCTGGACCAGGACTGAAGGAGCATATGACCAAACCAGAACCTCTGTATGTAGCTGCCAATGGGGGTTGACTGAGAAGCCAATAATAATGGCACTGGGACCTATCTCTTCTGCATGTATTGGCTTTTTGGAAATCTAGTCTATATGGATGCACACCTTCTTAGGCCAGAATGGAGGGGAGAGGGCCTTTGTCTTCCCACAGGGAAAGGTACCCTGCCCCCTCTTAAGTAAGCAAGGGGATGGAGGAGGGGTAGTGGGGGAGTGGGATGGCCTAAGACAAGAAAAGGAAGTGTAAATTTTTCTTTTACCAATAAATGGGGAAAAAAGAATTCCACAGTACAAAAACTTCTAAAATCTCTAATGTAACTTGGTTTTGAGAGCAGTTTCTGGATGACCTAAACACTGTGTTTTCTTCTTGTATAAACCCTGTATTGCTCTGAAGGTATCATCTAAGAGCATTATTGATATACAAGAAAGTATCCTCAAACACAGCTATAATTATCCTTTTCATTTAGCCTTAGAACTGAGTTTCCAAATGAAAGAATATTTCCCCCTAAATTTATCAAACTGGATCTTTGGTGTGTGTTATTACATGTTCTTATATGTTCTTGTGTGCTTTCACGTACAGTTGTGTACAAGTACATGTGGATATGGGGGTATATGTGTATGTATGTAAGGAGGTCAGACAATTACCTCAGGGGAGTTCATCACCAGTTTTTAACCATCACACCTAGAGTAAAGTCATTCTATGATATATATATTTCAATAAGTGAAAACTACATATTTCTAATGGGCCAGGCCAAACAGATGCAATTATTTCCCAATTCTTCTATTAAAATTATGACCCAAAGTAATTCATAAATAAAAATTTCTTATGCAATAAATCTTTAATGTACATATGCTCTCTATAAAAATTCCGTTAGTCACCATTCAATGCATCCAGAAATGTTTTTCGTTTTAAGCATGAACAGATTTGTTTTTTATTATCATTGTTTAAAGAATAAAATATTGTTTTAAAATCATACTCTCTTAACCTATGTACCACACATCCTAGTGAATTTTTATGTTATATAGTATAAAATTGGAAATAACTTACATATTATACAGACTATACAGCCCATTGTAGAAATCTTTTACTTTTCTTGTCTAATGTACCTCATACTCTTGACCTCACCTCTACTAATTTTAAAATGATGAGTCCCATGTAACACACATCCCTGTTCTCTTCTTAGTTCCTGGAATAATACTATGTCACAGAAAGTTTTATGTCTCATTAGTATACATTAAATGATATGCGTATATATGTATGTACAAATTATATATGTGTGTATCTAATTCTATCTACTCTTTAAGATTCCGATACACTGTGTATGAAACATTTATATCAATGGGAACAACTTTAGTTATCAAGCTTGTGAATTGCATTCACACTTGTAGAGTTATGGAGTTACTCTAGTAATAAAATCCTAGAGTCTTGGAAATGATAACTTTAAAGATGATTTAAAATAACTGTAGTACATAACCACAATTATGAATATTAGAATCAGAGATTGAACTAAATCCAAAACAATATAGTATATGTATTTAAATATAAGAAACACATTTTAAGAAAATATAAATTCTTATTTTCATTTGTAATTTCAGATTTATATATGTTGGGAACAAAGGAACAATGATTATCGCAACAAGTATAAATAATTTATTAAACTGACAAACAACTATGATTTCTCAGTCTAAAGATCATAGTTTACCTACTGCATATAGCTTGCTATTTCTCCATCAGATAATAATGTATGTTTAAATCTTCTTTAAACCACTCTAAGGCCAAGCAATGCCATTATGTGTGAAACATAATTAACACATAAATAAATCCTAACATCAATTTACTCGTAAGTGGAAATTTTCAATATATGAATAAATGAGTAAAAAAATCTTGAAATCAGCAAATATGTTTCCAGAATCCAAATTACTCAAGTATGTACACAGAGACTAAAAATGAAAATGGAATAGAATCCTTGTCAAAACAGAATATCCCTACAATCATTTTGGAAGTGTGGTGCATCAACCTGTGTACTGAATCCTAGTAGACTGCTAAGATCAGATGGATCACATCTGTGTCTACTCAACAACCCAAAAGCAAGGTCCTCAATGCAGAAGAAACCTAAAAATGTTCTTAGTGTTAGTGTTTCATGAGAGGAGGAGCTATTGACCTGTAAGTGCAATCTTTTGAAAGACCCAATTTGTGAGAGAAAAGACAGACAACAAAACTATAAAGGCTCACTTAAAATAGTGTGACAAAGTTTGAAAGTGAAATTTGCCTCAGAAACAAAGCCCCATTTATTATAGTGAAGCCTCATTAACTCAAAAAGGAAATCCCCTAGAGCAATGAAGCAAAATCAGCCGTGATAAGTTTTATTTAGATGTTTTCTTATGAGAGAGCATTAGGTTAACAAAGACTCAGTGTAACTAATGGAAAATAAATACAAGCATTGTGCAGTTGAGTGACAACTAGGTTGCAAGTTAAGATTTTATACGAATAAGCAGCCAGTATTATGAACATTGCTGAGCTTCCCTTTATTTTTATTGTATTGCTCAGTAATATTTTTTATATTTTGAATGTTTAGTTTATTAAATTTATTTCAAAGAGTATAAGATATATATTATTAAATGATTTTATAGTATTTTCTATTAAAAATCAAGGGTATAATACATCAAAATCCAAAAATGACAAAAGACTTTCAAATCAATCTATGTTACTGGATATTCTTCTTTCAGCTAAGGTGACAATCTTCATTGGCTTCAAGGAATGACCCTGAAGTTATTAGGCTTAACAATCAATAAAGCTCAAAAGCCCTATGATATTACAACACTTTCTCATCCCCTCAAGATGCATCTGAAGTGCAGGTTTTAACCCCTGTCTCGGGGCAAAATGAAATTAGATCTGTGTCTCTAATAATAGGAGAGGTTTTCTCAGATAAGCAGCCCTTGATTATACATGCCTGCTCTCAAACAGACTTCGTTGATTGATAGTGGCCCTGTGACATTGTTCTCACTTTGATTGATAAAATGAGAGAGAAAGGAGGCATGTAAGAAGGCATTCTACACGAGTCTCTTTGGTTATCGATTCTTGGTACGCTTGTTTTATATCTTTCTAAAAACCCCTATGAGTGTATGTTACAAGATTAGGAACAAAATGTTTATGAACAAAAACAGTAGAGTCCTTAATAATGAAGCAAAAGCATTCTCAATCACACATGTTAAGCCCATTTACATCACCAAATGTGTGAGAATTATGTATGTCTTCAATATGACCAGATAATTATAGCACAAATAATAAAATCCCAGAGACAGCTGTTGGGGTTCACAATGAAAGGTCAGAGAATCAAAACAGCCAACCACTAGAGAGCCCTTACCTCTATGAAATTTTCAAACTGAAAAGAGAGCAAGTTCCTGTCTCATCCCATCTTATATTCCTCTCTAGTGCTGGTATTAAAGGTGTACACCACCACTGCTTGTCTTCAATGACTAATTTATGTCTTCTGGGATTAAAGGAGTGTGCCACCACTGCCTGGCCTTTATGGATGACTAGTGTGTCTAGATTTTTACTCTGATATTCAGGCAATCTTTGTCTGGTAGATCATAAACAAAATATTACCACATTTGCCCCTTTTGTCTAATATAAAAAGAAGGTTATAACTAATGTAAGAAAAATATATAAAATAAATATAATAACTTTATATAATATATAAATCATGCATTGCATAATCATACATAGTCCTAACTTTATCTCCTACAATTGTGTCTTCTGTTTTAAATGTGGGGAGAAACCATCCCATTTAACTAACTACTCCCATAAAAATTTTCAATTTTCTCACCAAATCTGTCACCAATCATGACGAAGGTGTAAGGCTTGTTGCTGCTGCACAGAACAGTACAAGTCATACAAGGCAATCACTCCCTTCAAACTCCTTAAATCTAACATTGACACAGGAGTCCAATTAGCTTCTACAGAACTCTTACAGAGTCGATTTCAAGGCAACTTTGCAGTTGGGCAGTGGTTCAAGAAAAGAGTTCAAGGAAAGCCCACCAGGAAATAAGAAAAAAACAACATAACCTGTAGGGTGGAGACTCCAGCTGTGTGTCAGTCAGGGCTATACTTATAGCTGTAAAATTACAGGAAAACAGCTTTTTCATGAACTCATACCCAAGAAGTTGGGTGCTAGATAAAAATGAGCAACGAAAAACCCAGAAACAGATATTGGGATGCAAGCTGAAATATCAGGGATGCAAAGAAGCCAATCATCAGAAAGTTGTTACATCTATGAATCTTCAAACTGAAAGGAGAGTGAGTTTCTAGCTAATCCTGCTTTGTATTCCTTTCTAGAGGTATTCGAGGCATGTACTACTACTACTGTCCAGTCTCTATGGCTGACTGGTGTGGCTGCTGGGATAAATGGTAAGAGCTACCATGGCCTGGCCTGTATGATTGACTAGTGTGGCTAGCTTTGCACTCTGATCTTCAGGTAAGCTAAATCTGTTAGATCATAAACAAACTATCACCACATATAATTATGATTTTTGTGTCACATAAAAGTCAAATTCATATATAAAAATCAACATTTGCTTGAAGTATTTAGTTTTATTTACCACCATTACCAAACTCTTATCAAGATTCCCTAACTAATTCCTAAGCAATGCTAATAAATGCCAATCCTTGAAATACTTGGGTATGCTCCTAAAATAGACACTGAGGTGAATAATCTCAGCGTAATGAGTTAATAAACTATACGTTCTTACAAAGCTAAAGTACTATTTTTGATCTGTGAGGTTAAGGCTCTGATTTCTCTAGCCAACCACATCCTTCATATACATTCACTTATAAAAAAAATCACTAGATTTATTACTTTCTAGACTTAGCACCTATCTGAAACTTGTATATAACACTGTCCTTACTGTATCTCAGAATTTTTTAAAATGCTACTTACGGAGATTCAGTGTCAAATGAGGCATAATAACTATTCCAATTATACTATCTGATATTTGAGAAAGATAGCAAGCCATTTATATCAATTTACGTTAACGGTTAAGTAAATTCATTTACTCATGTTAGAATAATGACACAGGACCAACTTATACAGAAGCAACACAGTATCTTCATTTGCAATAGATTTAACAACTCTAGTAAGCCCATAAGCATCACATGATTTAATTAATTAGTCATTAATTATTTAATTTAAAACGCATTTACCAAACACCTTTGGTGTGTCATGTACTCTGTGAGCTAGTCCTTAGGAGAAAACCACACAGCCTCAAGGAATTTAATATTAGTGACAGTTTGTTTCATTAGGCCATGATGAGACAGGAATTTCCAGCATAAACAATTGCTTGAAATGTAAGATTGACAATAACAGGCAAAGACTAGTTTCCAAAAAATGTATCTCATCACAAAAAGGTCCTGAAAATGAACGCTGAGCTAATTTTTACCAATGCAACGGTGAATTCTTAAGATCATTATTTATGGATTGTATAGTAAAGCTATCAAAAGGAATATCACATCAAAGCATTCACAGTTTCAACCCAAAATACCTTAGGTCAAGAAACAAGATGCTGATTTCTATGGAGGAGGTTATTGGCTAGGATGGCCTGATATAGTTCAAGTCCAGACCCACATAAAAACCCAAAAATGGTTGAATAAATATGACTCCAGCATTTTCTCTGTGTGGTAGAGAAATTGCCACAGGAGAATTTCTGAGACTTGCAGGTCACCAATCTGGCTTTACATCCAGGGAGAAATCCTGTCTTAAGGGAAGAAATTTGAGAATGCTAGAATAGAACACCGATATCCTTCTCTAGGCCCTTTAACAGGCAGATACCGACACCCACATTTGTGTGCACATGTAATAGACACAGACCCATAGACAGTACATAATATACATTTCCATGGATAGGTGAATTAAGAATAAGATAATTTTTGGAGGAAATTCGATTTGTCTGGGATTCTCTTTTAACTTATTAACTCAAAAATAATTATTCTTTCTTGTGTTTACAGTAAGTCCATTGAGGTTTATTAAATAACTGCACGTATATTAATACTTATAACTCCGATAACAGTAATGAAAAGGAAGTACCAATACTTCTTTCAGTTAACTTATGAGTAAATTGATAGGATCATGTAATCATTCATGACCAAACTTCACCTCTGGTGAGTGTATGCAGAAACCGACCTCTCCATTCTAGCAGTATGACACACTGAAAGTGTTTATTAGGGTCACCATTGTATAGGCTTAATACTATGTGTGTTTATATATTTTATAGTATTGTGCTGTTTAGCAAAGTTTAATCATGAGTAAAATTTATGTTTGTTTTTATACTGGGAGAAGAGGCAATAACACATTGAGTAGATAAGTAGGAAAATAATTTCTGATAATTTATTTTATGTTTATGTATTCAAATTTCACAAATAAAATATCTTTCTGAGATGGCAATAAAATTTGAATATAGACTTTCAAACTTCTTGCTGTATAGAGTTTCTGACAAATAAATATTTTTAATGCTTATAAATGTCTTATTTTTCTAATTTAAAATTTTGTTTGTTCCATAATGTGAAAACATGCAAATCACAAATTTGGATTAATATAAGGTAATATTTTGAATATTAAATCTTTTTAGACATTGACTATGCTAACTTATGCTATTATACAAGAGATATTTTCAGTGCTGCAGTCAATATTCTCCAGGGAAAGTGAGTCTTACTTTTAGAAAAATCTCAATTGTTATATAGTTTAAGAGATTTTTCTCTTAAGATATTTTTTGTCTGACTGTGACTTGAATCCTTTCAAAATTTAAAGTCATTTGATGCCTTTAGGTTTGAAGATTTTAACACTAATCTTTGCAGTATTGTTTCAATTTATACATATTGAATCCTTCCAAAGTTTCCAACAAAGCAGAGTAATACACAGTGCCAAGAACATATGCCCTATTCCCTGCTATTAGGCTTTTTTTTTTAAATAGACGCTATTATCCACTTCAGAAGAATTCACTGATATTTTTCTAATTACTCGAAAAGATTTTATTAAACCCAGAAGTACATAAGTTGGTATTTCATTTCACCTTGCTGCTTTTGTATTTTAAAACAAGCATTGCCAAAACAAATAAGAAAAATCATAGATGAGCACAATTTGTAACATTCCTGTTATAAATCTATAGGTTGGAAATTCAATTGAAAGTATTAACTGTTTAAATTTAGATGAGTTTCCTACTGAAATGCATAATTGTGATAGAGAAAGTGTCAATCATTTATATTTATTTATTATGTTCCTAAATCCATTTCAATATAATTTGAAAATTATCTGCATTAACTCTAAAAGTTATTTACATACCTGTTTGACATTTGACATATTGAAATAATTCTATTTATATTTGTGCCTAATTCACTTTCATCATCAGTTTTAAATGTATGCATTTTCTTCAGGTGTAATATTGCCTGATGTGACTATTAATATATAATATTAATAATCTTTATATATTACAATAATAATATATAATATATTCTTTGAGGACCTGTGTGTTCATAGTTTTCTCCTATAATCACTTCTCTTCCCACTTTTCCCATGAGCAGACCTATCACTCTAGCCACAAATGATACCAGAGTTGATAAGACTAATTGATTTTCTAGAATAGATGAATTTAGAGGTAAAATCTTTAGTGAGTATACCGGCCTGTTTTCAACAGGAAAATTAAAGCAATATGCAGACTAAACAACTGTACACACTACATACTTAGTAGGGAACAAGACTGAAAAAAAAAAAGGGTTCAGTTAGGGAAAATACCAAAAAATGATGACTCTTTCACATGCCATCTTTTTTTTCTTTTCCAGGAAATGTTTATATGTTTTAGATTTTAAATTTTTATATTATTTATATTTTCTTTTTACTCATACAATCTATTTTCATCAAATTCTCTTTCTTTCTCTACGTCATTTTCTGTTCTCTCCTCTTGTTTGCTTACAAATTTTTTATTCTTTTTTCTCTCAAAGAAAAACAAACAAAACTACATACATCAAAGTCAAAGAAATCAAAAAACAAAGAACAACACAAAGATATATAAAGGCACACACACTCACACAGTGTGGAGTCTGTTTTGTTTTGGTCAATTATCCTAGGCATGGGGCCTTTTCTTGAGTATGCTTAATATACCCAGTGATATTCCATTAAAGAGAACTGATTTTCTATTTTCCAGCATGTGTCTATTATATAGAGAGCTGGATAGGATAGGATCCAATGGCCATTTCTCTTTCCCAGTGCTGAGATTTTGTCTGGTTTAAATTTGTACAGGTCTTCTGTTGCTGTCACACACTCTGAAAATGGATATATGTATCAGTGTTGTTATAGCTGAAAAACGCTATTTCCTTGGAACCGTGTACCACCCTTGGCTCTTAGAGTATTTCTTCTACCTCTTTCACATATATCCCTGAACACCATGTCAAGGAGTTGATTAAGATATTCAATATAAGGCTGAATACTCCAAAGTATCTCACTCTCATCTTTCAATGGTGTATCTTTGTATTAATTACTATCAATTGGAGTAAAAGACGTCTCTGATGAGGACTGAGTGATGCCCTGATCTTTGGGTATAGCAATATGTCATTAAAAATCACTTATCTCTTAGCAGGATAATATTGATAGTCATTGCCGGGCGGTGGTGGCGCACGCCTTTAATCCCAGCACTCGGGAGGCAGAGGCAAGTGGATCTTTGTGAGTTCGAGACCAGCCTGGTCTACAAGAGCTAGTTCCAGGACAGGCTCCAAAGCTACAGAGAAACCCTGTCTCGAAAAAAAAAATATTGATAGTCATTTTCCACTTGGTCTATGACCTATCTATATCAGGTTCTTGACCATTTTGGCAGTTTTAGTTATGAATTCCATGTCATGGAGTGGACCTTAAATCCAAACAAAATGTGCTGGATTACTCACATAATATTTGTTTCTATATCATACCAGTAATATCTTTCAGACAGGTCAATGTTGTAGATTGCAGGGTTTGTAGAAGGGTGATGATTAGTTTTCTACTCTGGTAACATTCAAAGTATCTTCCAGCACCAAGAAATCTAGTCAGTAGGGGTGAAGCTTAGATTCGTGAGCCACTGAATTTTGCATGTGTGATGACATAAGTATGTGGTGTCTTCAGTAAAAAGAGATTGTCATTAGGGTGTAAGTGGTGGCCAAGAGTCTTGGCAAATGCCAGTGATATTTGTGGAGGTAGGACTACTGGACCGTTTTGGCTGAGGAGTAAAAAGATGTGACCCATTCCTGGCATTGGAGTTTTTGCTTGTTAGCATAAGATGTCTAGTTTGATCATTGTCACCTCACTATATGGTGAACCCATTCAAATTCCTTTTACACATATCTGTCTATTATTTGTTGCTCTATTATCATCTGCAATGTATGTATATCTATCTCTCTCTCTTGAAATATATGTATGCATATGTGTGTGTAAGCTTCTACAATAGTAGATTTATACATGACTTTTCAAAAAGTCTTTAGTGTTAGTTGTTTCTCTTCATATTTTCTGCTTTAGCCTTCTTTTACATCTCCTTCCCTATTTAATCCTTCTATTATACTTTCCTTTTTATATTTTTATAACAGTATAGTCCATTTTCCCTTCCTAAATAATCATTATAAATTCCATATCTCCTGAAATACTTTGATATATTCCAAACATTATGTGGTTTGTTTCTGATCTTTAATTTCTCCTTCTTTTGATACCATTACATATAAAATTATTTTTAAATTGTATGGACAATCTCTATACAGTAATCCTGAGAGAAATCAATTAAATTTTTGTCATTGTACAAGCATTTTATCCTCTAGTAATTATGCAGTGATTGGCTAGATGTAGAGATGGATTAATGAATGGGTGGATGTACAGACAAATGGACGTTTAAGTGTATGCATTAACTAAATGCATTAGTTAAATGCTTACCTTTTCCATTCTTTTTAAATTCTTTAGCTATTTTCTTTTGGAAACATAATGTTCTGTGAAGGAATTCTTCTCATATAATAAGGAATTATCTCTTTTATTAAAATACCAAATATTTTGCTTTGGATTTCCATTTCAAGAGTCATAAGGACTTTGAAATATCCATAAAATCAGTTTGGAGTAAACAACTCTCACATGTACCTGCTAACATTTACTTGAAAGAAGTAAATCCCAGAGGGTACATTAATCTCAATATATGAAAGGAACTTGATATCAATTTTAGTCAATTCATTTTAATTAACAAAATTGCCAATATGCATAAGATAGTTCATAATAAAAGAACAAGTGTTTTACTTTTCACTTTCAAAATAAACTATATGAAATATCTTATCAATTTCAATCTTTTCCAGGTCCTATTACAAAGTTGTTGATTTGCTATATGTGCATTAAATATTTGATCTCTGAATTTTGTTCATTTTTTCATCAAATGATTCCACTCAATTTATTAAAGATATTTAAAACAAATTTAGTGATTAACACACTCAAATTTCCAAGGGTTCCCAGTTCCAAGGGTCAAATGCCTTTTTTGTAACATCAATTTATTCTTAAAATAGTAAGCAAATTTAAATTTTTATTTGAAATTTTAACTATTATTTTTTTAAATATTTAGTGGTCAATTATTTTCTTAACATTTCTAAAGATATGAATTCTTATAAAGTTTCCAGAAGTAAGTACAATATCATCCTAAATTTTTCAAAAAACACAGAAATATGCAGTATTATATTTTTTTCTGGTTTATATCAAGAGAAGGAAAAGCAAAACTTCTGTGAAAAAGGAACATAATGAGTCTCAAGGGCTATAACATGTAGAGAATTCATGATCATGGGGTGCCAATCAAAGGTAATGCACCGTAGCACAACCCTATCTCCTAACAGTTAAAAACATCATTTTTTCTTTTTTTTTTTTTCTATTAGATGGTTCTTATAGACAACAAAGGGAAACTCCACACATGGATCTTAATGATATGGTTATCTAAACAAGACAAGCATGATGGTAATGTCAATTGGCATGCTAATATGGATGTAGGAAACCCTACATTGAAAAATACAGGAAGTTAATGACTTGCATTTCACATTTAAGTATCTTGTTTCAAATTAAGATGGAAGGAGTAAAAACCTGCTTCAAACTCTCTAGTTACTACCTATTTGTTTTTTCTAATTTTTAATAGCAATGTTTTCTTTGTCAACGGGTTTTATCACTGTACTTAATTTTAATAAATAGATGACATTAAAAGAATGATGAATTAATATTTATGTTTCTTAGTTAGCGTTTATCACACAATGAAGAAAATACCATAAAAATAAATTTTGTAATTTGAAACTGTGCTGCTTTAGGTATTAAAGTAATAAAAGGCATTTTATCCAATTCCTTCTAAGCTACATATCTTCAGTTGTGTTTATTATTTCCTTCACAATAGACGTTAAGCTATCTATTTTTTAGCTCACCTCTTCACTTTTCCTTTTTATCTATAAATATGTATCTCCTCATTTCCTTCCTATAAATATGTATTTCAACATTCCACATGGACAGATTGGCCAATTACTAAAAAAGCCAACGTGTTGGCCTGACATTAAACCTAGCCACTTGGGTGATTTAAATGTAAAATATTCAAACATATAGAAAAAGGGTGTAAGAAAAGAAAAAATGCTGTCTTAATTTACTGAAAATGAGTATTTGGCCACTAATCTACACATTAACTAGTATATTCTCATGCATCTATGAAATTTATGTCCATCCATGTACATATACTTTCATATTTTTATTTAAAGTAAAATATATTTTCACTTATTCATAGTTTACATTTGGTCTTAATATTTTAGTTAAGTATCATCTGAGAATTTAAGAGTGCCAAGAAGGTAATTATGAAAAGCCTTTTTTCTACTGTTTTATAACAATTTCTCTGAATATTAATGAAGCATAATTCTACTGATACATTCAACATTAGCATTTTATTTTGAAAATCAAATGACTGTTTCTAAAGTTTACTAAATTGTTCGTTTCCCCTTTGTATAATACAGAATTGTTTTATCATGAATATTTTACTTTCAACCATATGCTGTATGTTTAAACACTGTCTGTTCCTGTTTTTATCCATATTTGCTGTGCTTTTTCATTTCTTTTTATATGTGTGTTTTCAGTCTTTAATCAGTCACAATGGATTTATTTCTTATCTAAATTATGTACTAAATACATAATAATGTATTTATTTGACAAACACTTATACTTTGAGAAGTAGAAATTTAGTTTTCCTTATAAACTCAAATCTACTTTACAAATTTATTTGTATTAGAAATTTATTCCCCACGGTGTGGCTATTTTGAGTAATGCTGCTATGAATGTAGTTGAGCAAATGTCCTTGTGGTATAGGTCTGCATCCTTTCGGTATATGCCAAAGAGTGGTATTGCTGGGTCTTAAGGTAGACTAATTCTCAATTTCCTGCATAATAGCCATACTGTTTTCCTGGTGGCTGTATAAATGTACACTCCCAGAAGCAATGGAAGAGTGTTCCTCTTACTCTGCATCCTCTCCAGTATAAGCTATCATCAGTAACTGTGATTTTAGCCATTCAGACTGGTGTAAGATGGTATCTCAAGGTCATGTTGATGACTACTATAATTGTCTTCATAGAACCTTCATCCAGCAACTGATGGAAGCAGACGCAGAGATCCACAGCTAAGCACTGGGGTGAGCTTTCGGAGACCAGTCGAAGGGAGGGAGAAGTGACAATATGAGCAAAGGGGTCAAGACCATGATGGGGATACCCTCAGAAACAGATAACCTCAGCTAGTGAGAGCTTAATGACTCTGGACTGACAGCAGGGGAACCTGCATAAGGCCAAAATAGGTTCTCTGAATGTGAGTAACAGCCATATGTCTGGGCCAGTCTTTTTGGCCACTGGCAGTGGGACCAGAATTTTTTCCTAGTGTTTGAACTGGCTTTTGTGGAGCCCATTCTTTTTGGAGGGATACCCTGCTCAGCCTAAATATAGGAGGGAGGGCTTTGGTCCTGTCTCAGAGTGATGTGTCAGTCTTTGTTAAGTCCCCTTGGGAGGCCTTACCCACGCTGAGGAGTGAATGTGAGTTGGGGTAGGAAGAAGGTGTGGGGATCGGGAGGAGAGAAGGTAGTGGGAGCTGAGATAGGTAAGCAAAATGGAAAAAAAAATCAATTTTTAAAAATTAATTAATTTAAATAAAAAAATTGTTCCTCAATGAAAGAGTAGCGAGAAGTGGGATTTTGAAGGGGATCACGTCATGTGGGCTATTTCCATGAATGGATTAGTGCTGTTCTTTTGGAGAATATTAACCATGGAAGAAATTGACTATAGATACATTTTTGTATTATTTAGTTCATCTTGGCTTTATTTGATTTAGACTTGAAGTTATTAGTGGTGTGTACTTCTTTAGCGGGAGAGGCACAGAAGAGAAGAAAATGTGGTTGACTTTCCAGGAAGGGAATTCTGCTAGCTAGACTGACAGAAACACTGTTGGCAATAATGATCTGGAAGCACAGAACTAGGACATATGAAAAACTAAAGTTAATAGAGTGATTCCAACGCAGTGTAAAGTAAACTTAATGGCACTCTGTGAATGTGAGAGACAAAGACAGAAACAGAGCCATCAAGAGACTGCACAAGAAAGAACCAGAGTATAGCTGTGTAGTCTTGTACATGCAATTTACTCATTCCTAAAATAACAGAATATAGAAGCAAAAGCCCACATTTGTAAAAAGAAAACAAAAGGTAAAGATGCATAAAAAAAGCCAAACTAAGATTTCAATCTGGCTTTTACTATGATTTGATGCTTAATAAGTATGATTCAATGTGTAATCATGTAATAAAATTTTGTAAATCATACCCAGTATATAAATTATAGCCCATTTATTAGTCATTTTGCCATATACCTGTTATATAATTTATCCTTATATATATATATGTTTAATTCTATAAAATCGATATTTTATTCTATATTAAGTATATATTAAGTCATTATAATATAATTTGATTATTGAATCTTGTTTACCCAGACCAATTTGAAATTTCTTATTTTATTAGACATATAGTTTTGGCACAGAAATGATGATGCAATTACCTGGTACAACATATTTTCTAATTCTATCGAACATTGTTAATGTTTGATCCAGAATAAGTGAATAAATTTCAGGATAAAAGGATTCCATTTTCTACAAGAGTATGTTAGAGGAAATATTTTTATAATTACAAATGTAGGAAATTTGTGTTTATCATATCTTTGGTGGGAGTTTTCATCTATAAAAACTAATATACAATGCAGCTTTTTACTGAATTGATTAACCCCCTTCATTCAAGTTGTTTAGAATTTGTTACATTTTCATATATGTGCATCAATAATAAAATCAGCTATACCAAATTGGGCATAATAGTTTTATTAAACACACTCCTTAATGTTGCCTAGGATGTATAACTCAAGCCCAGTGAGTATAAGAAAGATAGCTAATGAATGCCTCTTAAATCTACAAATAATTTATTTGTTTGAGGGTTTCTGACAGTTTATAGAAAGCACATAACGTTGCTTTTTCAGAAGCTTTGATTTCAACCACTGTCATTGTACTCTGATCCTTCAAAAAGGTCAATCCCTTGTAACTGCATTCACTCTATACTGAGTTACATTCTACCACTTGGCTCTCCACCTTTTGTTAACAACAGGAAACAAAAGTGATTAGTTGAATGATCCCCTGCTTCTATTTCTCTTCCTTTCTCTGTACCTAAATACTGCTTCCTGTAGTTGCTAATGGACACTCCTAGACTTTTAGACAAGTCGGTTAAGTATCATCCCTTTTCACTTAATTGTCTTTGAATTATTTTGCCCCATTCCCTTGAAACCATTCACACAGCAGGGTTATTAATGACTCAGAAACCAAATCTGAAGGACTTTTGTGGAAAGGTTTGTTCTGTTTGTATAACACTCTCTTGATGCCTAAGCTACATTCTGTCTCTGTGTCAGTATCCTTACATACTCTGTTGGAAGATAATAATCTACATGGTCTCTTCCCTTTAGATTCCAATTGTGTTCAATAAGAGTAGCATATTAATAGATACATGATAAAGGAAAATGACAGGCTCTATTCTGTTAGTTGGCTCTCTTTAGGTTAATGTAATTACCCCTTCCCCAAAATCATAAGTGATAATAACTCTTCAGTGTATTCCTGCATTGTAGTGTCTTTATTTTTATGATGTTAGTTCTAACATGAATTTTTAAAAAATATATAGTTACTCTAATGTCCTTTTTACTTAAACCTCTTATTTTTAACCATATTTCATGATGTTATTTGTCAAAGAACTACAAAACTGGACCTAAATACTGACACTTTCACCTTTGTGAAACATGTAAAAGCTGTAGAAATCTAAGCTCCATTAATTTGCTTTGTTTTATTGTTTAAATATTTTAAAATCACATACTACCCAGGTGTCTACTAAAATATTTATTATAGATGTATATAAGGTCCAACCATTTTTCTTTAAGATGTTAACTGTTGTATATAGCCTTAATGTAAATATTGCATTGGCAGCAATATTTACCATTTCCATTTCTAGAAAATAATTAAAAGAAAAGGAAAAGGCTGAGCCTTAAAGCACTTATTTTAGTATTGAAACCAGGACATTCCTGTCTCTGTTGCTTTTGATAGCTTCACCGAAGTTAACAGACTCGACTCCTGAAGGTCCAAAGCTTCCCCAGCAGAGAAATTTCCCTACCATTTTCCTTTCCTGTAACATACAATTCAACTGCAATGAATAATTAAAATGATTTTGAAGTTTGGAATTAGATGCATAATCAATGCCCTACTCCAAACATTCATTTTCTTTTTAATGGATCCTCTCTCTACATTGTTGCAGGACAAAAGAAACTGCTATTGGAGAGTTTTGGACTGAAGTAAGATCGTATTTAGTTTTATTTCTACTCAAAGTGCCTGTTAATGGGGATATCTGTATTTTTTGGAAAGATCGTCAAAGCAAACCAGGCCTTGGATCAATTCTATTTTCAGCCTGCAATAAAACTGTCAAAGAGATTTACCAAATAAAATTAAATAATGGACAGGCAGGAGTAGCCGGATCAGCAACAAGGTCAGTGTTATCTTGAAGAGTGTTACTAAGGGAAAGGAAAAAGTGACTTAATGATAATAATACAAAGTTGTACCAGTCATTACCTGTTGATTTTTGCCTTTTCTTCTCAAACCATAAATTGCAGATTCAGAGTTTATGTACGTGTATATGCAACAAGGAACAGCCACTTAGACACTTTTCCTAGGAAGAAAATCAATACAGTCCTCTCTTTCTAATCAATATTTTATACCCTCACATAAAGCAGAATCATATCAATATTTTAACATCAGCATTGTAACATGTTGTTTACCCATTAGGATAGAAATGCCCTACGGTGTCAGTAAAGTCTGTGACACTTCCAATTAATACCATGTCATAAAACCTTAACAGACATTAACAGTAACTAAATGAGCTTTTTGTTCTATACTGAGAATTCAATGATGATATAATTACTCATGTATCATGTATGTAAAGTGAGCAATGCAATAAATTTGTGATTTAAAATATTCATTCATAAAGTCATATCCTACTACATCAGTATTATAAAGAAACTATATTCACAGTAATTCATGGAAATGTTCAAATACTTTATCTTACTAAAGATGTGTGTGATACCCACTTTTAGATAATTAGGCAAAATTATTAAATAATTTATGGTTATCTTTCACAGTTTACTGAGCTGAACTATTTTGTTCCTCATTAAACTTAAATGACACAAACATGCAAAGTCTGAAAGCACAGCAATTTATTCATAAAGTAAATCCAGGATCTTAATAGTCCCATCTTCATGTTTCTAATGACATATTAGGTCTTTTCATTTAAATTAAATTCTCTATTTTTAAAACTCACTTCAGGAATTAACAGGTATTTAAGTGAGCAAGACACCTTAAAAAACCTTTGTGAGGGTTTGTGTGGGTGTGAGTATATGTCTGTGCATTCCTTTGTGTGAATGAGGGTGCATAAATGCCTGAGCACACATGTGGGGGCAAGAGACTCTTCAGCAGTAGTTTATCCACTTGTTTGAAACAAAGTCTTTGTCCACCACTACATTTACCAGGAACTCATGCCTGGAAGAATTTCCAGGTATTCTTCTACCTCTGCCCTCCCTCTCATCAAAGGCAATTGCCGAGGGAATCACAGATGACTGATTTTGTGATGATGATGTGCTTCTGAACTCATACCCTTCTGTTGCTGCAGCTAGCATTTTACCCACTGAGCCTTCTCTCAGGCACCAAGGCACCTGCTTACTCTGTTATGAGAGGTTTGGTTTAGCTGTGGCCAGAGCTGGCCTCACATCCTATAGCTTCACTTCTGCCCTTGTCACCAAAACTGCATTTGATTCTATTCTAAAGAAGTTCTTTAATTATCATCATTAATATTTGTACCATTTTAAAACATCAGTATTTTAAAACTAGGATTTGGATAACTAAAACTTAGTCTTATATTCTTCTCCTTGAACCCTAGCTTAGATATCTATCCTAGCCTCTTCATTGAAAAGTTTGGGTTAACTTTCACTACCTCCTTGTTTTAAAGTGTGTAGCTGCTTCACATTTTAATGCTTGGGTCAGGCACACTTAATGCTTCTCAGAATTTCAAGAACCTAAGAACTCCTCCTACATCCTTGAGATACTCTTGTTTTCAGATTTTATATCATATACACTTGTTAAGTATTAACATGTTGAAATATAAGCCACGGTTTTTCTGTCTCAATGAAAGTCAGCTTCAGAATAGCTTCTAATTTCTAAAGCACAGTCAATCATATTCAGTCAAAATGTTTGATATGCCATAGAAGGGACAGTGTGCCACTCATCCACTATATACTACAAAGACAGTTATGAGACTTCAAACTTTGGTTCTGTCAAGTGATTGACTGTAATCTTCAACCTTGAATGCTGAAATGGTAAAACGATTATGGATGCCAATGTCCTCATTAGTTGAATTAAGCTTAAACCACATCTGCTTCTAGCAAACCCATTGAGGTTCCTTCTCTTTGTGTTAGCCAAATTATCAAGCAGAAAAGATTAAATGCTGTATTGTTTTAATCCATGGCAATGTTCTTTAAATTTATCAGAGTAGGTGTCTGATCTGATTATATAGGCCACAAAGCTCAGAACCTACAGAAAGGGACCATTGTTCAAAGCCTGGCATCCAACCTGTGCCAATCCTTATTATCCCCATGGTGTAGTGTGAGTAAAGTAAATCATGCATTTACTATGGTTTCTCTGTCATAAAACGTGTCCAACAAGAGCAGCTTCAGGTTGACGATGTGATAGTCCAGCTGTTTTATTTTGCTCCACAATTATCTCCACCCCAAATATTATGCCTGTGAGGCCCTATTGAATGAACCATTCAATAATTTTGTCAAACTTACAAATTATGAGAGTTCTCTATAAATTTCTTAATTTCAAAATACAGGCAAATAATATACACGTGCTGACAGGTATTAAGTTGATATTACTTAATTTTATTTCTCTGTCTAGGTGGTTTTCAGTCAAATACTAGTTTTTACATTTGAGTTAGGCCAAATACAGCAGTTAAGACATTTCACCAATGTCTTAGTTTGGTTTACTGTTGCTATAATTAAACCTCAGGACAAAAAGTAAGTTGAGGAGAAAAATGTTTATTTGGCTTATACTTCCAATCCATTGTCCGTCAGTGAAGGACATTAGGTTAGGAACACAAACAGGGCAGAAACTTGGAGGCAGGACAGAAGCAGAGACCATGGAGGGGTGTTGCTCATTTACTTGCTTCTATTGGTTTGACAACCTGATTTCTTATCAACTCAAGACTGTCAGCACAGGAATGGCACCACCTACAATGGCGTGGGCCCTCACACATCAATTGCTAATTAAGAAAATATTTTATAAGCTTGCCCACAACCCTGTCATATGAGAGGAATCCCAATTCTCAATTGGGATTACCTTCTCTCAGATGACTCTAGACTGTTCAAGCTGACATAAAATTAGCCAGTAAAACCATAAGCAAGTACTTCTGTAAATGATGTAGATGATGTTTATCTTGGAAAAATGTCCCATTATATACACAGAATATTGAGACTTTCTTAATTGGTTGTTTCTTGTTTGCATAATCGGGAATGTGCTTTGAATTTTCTTACTTACTCAATTTGTATCTTTAAAATAATTGCATGATTTTTCTCTTCATTTAATTTTAATATTCTGAATTACAATGATATTCTTAGAGTTAAATAACACCAGGAACCCTTGAGTAAACTCAAACTGATGTGATGTATTGATTTCTCCTACCAGATAGTTTTCACTTCAGTAATGACTTGTACCTAAATTAACATAAGAGGACGTGATTGTTATTTATCTGAATATCTTTGATGTTTGGTCATCCTGAGTTTTCACACATATTGAAATAAGTTGGGAAGTATTCTAATTTCTCTTTATTAGTAAAATGAGCTTTTTTTTATAGGATTGATGATGCTACAAAGATCTTGAGTACTCATAGAAAATTGTTTGAAAATAATGTTTTTATAAAGCAATTTAAAACACATTAATTATATTTAATAATGTTTGATGAAAAAAATTTCGAACATTTTATTGACTCTGTTGAATCCACATCATGCATACTGTACTATATAACTGCTTATCCTTTTAACCCAACCCTTTGCCCCATAACGTCCCCCCAAAAGAAAACAAAATGAAATTTAAATGAAAAAGAAAACAATCATCGTAAAATCTGCAGGGTGATTCAGTGAGTCAAAGAGTGTAACCAACAGTCCATACATTTTTACTTTCAAGAAAGAGTTCACTGCAGTTGATTTGATTCAAGGCCTCCTGTTCTGCGGGCCCTCACTAGTTCTCCTCTTGGCATCATGATGTTTCCTTGTGCCATGGAGATCCTAGAGCTTTAGATTTGCAGGACCCAGTTTTTATGCGCTCCAGCAGATCATACATGGGGTAGATGTTGGGGAGAGTCAACTCATAGTCCTGGTACTTAGCTTGGGTGAGAGCTGGGTTGATCAATCCACCAACTCTCCCAAATTTTTATTACCAGAGCAAGGTCTCCAGGACCACCCTAGCTAGTTCACCCTAGGCAGTAAGCAGCAAGGTCTTACTGGTTCTCCTGCTCTCATGCCCTCCAGACCTGTTCACCTGCACCGACACCATCAGGTCCACTTCTACTGTATTGCCAAGGCAAGGTGCAGGGACCACTCTCCTGAGTGTTGCAGTTGGTGAGGAAAAACACCCAGGAGAGTGGTTGCATTGGTTCTAACACAATGGAGACATTTTGTACACATGTAATGTATTTTGAATGTACTCACTTCTCACTAACCCCTCTTTCTATTTTATAGTTATTATTTTTAATTTCTAAATATAATTTTATTAATTCTTTAAGATTTTCAAACAATGTATTATGATATAGTCTCCTATCATTTCTTCCAGATGGACTTTCTTCATCCTACCAAATAAACTTTAAATTTTCTTCTTTGTTCTCACTCAATTTATGTTGTTGTTTAACTCTTGAGATCTTGAGATTTGGATCCACCCTGGAGTTGGTGAGCCAACTCTGAGCCACATTATTAATGAAAATTGTCAAATAGGATAAAATAGGCATAAAATTCCACTACTTACTGACATATATTGAAATTTTACAGTTTTTGGAAGATGGAAATAATTTTCTTAAAAGTTCCAGAAATAGCTCACTTTAAATCTCTTTTTGAATACTTTCATGTTCTATAACTTTATCATATCACATCACAAATAGCATTGTTAATAGAATATTTTCCCTATCATCTTACTTTTGCAATGATAACAATTTTGATAATGCTATGTAAATATATGATATTGGAAGATTTTATTTCTACTCCAAATCTCTCTTTCTCTTTGCTTAGAATAGTAATTTTATCAATGTTACAAATTCTGATTTTGCTATTTTATGGATTGCACAATAAAATCTGCACTATTGCATTTAGCTCTTGACTTCCTTACTTCATTTCTTCTGCTTTCATTTGAGTTTGATTGCAGTCTTAGCTTCTGTAATGAATAATCCCATCAATCACCTTTGATCATCTGTGATTTTCCATAAATGCAGCCTTAACACAGTTTTCTTAGCTGGAGCCCCAGCATGCTGAGTGCATTAGTCTAATGCATCTCATGATACTTCCTAATGACTCCTCCAACATCTAATTTGGAACATTGATTGTATTTATTGTAGGTTTCTGATTAACTGTTTTCTAAACAGTAAGTGTAATAACCACAGAAGGAGGAAAACAGATGCTGATTTATATAAACTTCTGAAACTAAGTGATGTTTGCTTTCTACCAACAAATATCTGGAGTGTGGTCAGCCTATTCTGGACCACATTATTAATGAAAATCATAAAAGAGGAGGGAATAGACATGAAATCATACCACTTGCTGGCATATATTGGAATCTTATAGTTTATGTGAAGGGGTGTGGTCTTCACCATTTTGGCTTGTGACCACACCCCGTTGCCACCCCTCAATTAATTAATGGGGCAGAACCACCAGGTCCCAGGAGAGGTATAAAATGGGAGACCCAAGTGGGAAACTCTCTCTCTGCGCGGATCGCCGACCTGCGTACTTCAACGGAGGAGCTCTATTGGGTAATAAACCTGTGTATCCTGTCACACCTGGCGCCCAACGTGGGGCCCGAACCCACGACCCTGAGATTAAGAGTCTCATGCCTTTTTAAATGTCTGAATTTCCTGTCCAGTGAATTCTTCTAATGACCTCATAGAAGATTCTAAATCATGAAATCTGGCCATCGAGGTAGATGTGTCATGTTTTTGGGAAACCTGTATCGAAGCCACATTAGTTTCTTGTAAACATAGCCTGTTACTGATTTTCAGATTCTCCTGTGACAGAACTTTAGTGTTAGACTCAGATGTACAAATTTTTTCCCAAAGAGATTGTGTCCCTTGTTTTAGTGATTGAACCGATATGGACAACCCATGTACTTCCTTATTCAAATTGGTGAAATGATTCTTAAGGGAATCTTTTTCTAGAGTAAGATCTAAAGCCTGTCCTTCCAGGATAGTGAATTTAAACTCATGGGAATTGAGTTTTGATCTTATCTCAGTCCCGCTCACCTCCATAGCTGTCTTCATGGCCAGGAGTTCACCAGTTAGGTCAGAGAGTTTTGATCTCACCTCATTCCTGCTCACCTCCATAGCTGTTTTCATGGCCAGGAGTTCACCTTTAGGTCAGAGTGTTTTGATCTTACCTCAGTCCTGCTCACCTCCATAGCCTCCATAGCTGTTTTTATGGCCAGAAGTTCACCAGTTAGATCAGAGTTACGTTGTTTCAGGGCCTGAATCTCTGCACTAAAAAATCTGATAGTGTCATACAGCTTGAAAAACAAGGCACAGGTTATCATAAAGGCAATAGATGCTCAAATAAGGCTAGATGGGGAACACCCCAATATGTCAAAAAGAAAATCACAGAGGGCGTAATTCCTAGGATCCTGTTGAGGTTCAAACGACCAATTAAAAGCCTATTTATTAATGAAAGGATTTACAATAGTGGAAGACATGTTACCGCAGTTCACCAGTAAATGTCGTGATGGAAGAAGATTTCTGCAAGCTCAGTCCGTGGTGGTGGGACAATTCCTGACCTCAGACTCTGAAAACAGATCCCTGCAAAACTCTAGAAGTTCCCAAACCCTGCAATGGGTAAACGCGAGAGTGTGGAGCGGGGAAGGTGCAGAGATCAAAGAGGCAGGCAGTCTGCGCCCACGTTGCAAAACCGAAAGCCGGAGCTGGGCGGGGCGCAGGTGCGTGGCGCAGCTGCAACCTGGAGACTTTGCTGAGGTCCCACAGTGACCCACAGCGGTGCACGAGCAGAGCAGAGAGAGTGCAAACGGCGAGCAGGGTGGCGGAGGGCCGCTTCGGTGAACCTTGAAGCCTAAGGCAGTTGGAACAGAACGGGAGCCCGGCCGCGTCTCCGTGATGCGGCGTCGGAGCCCCTCAGATGCTACACCCTAGGGCCGGAGCTGGGCGGAGCAGGCGCGAGGCAGTTATGACCTGGAAGCTTGGGGCCAGCGCGGCAGAGCCGTGCGGAATTCGGAACACAAAGCCTGAAACAGCTCCGCCACAAAAGCCCCGGCGCACGACTGAGAGAGCGAGAGCAGCGAGCCTAGTGAGGGAGCGCCGGGACTGAGAGCGAGAGCTGGCTGGGGTAGGGGCCGAGAGAAGCCGCTGGAGGGAAGCCTCAGCGCGGAGGCTGAGCGATGCTGAACAAAGCCGCAGGCCACAGAGACCGGCGGGCAGAGCGAAACCCGACCACTCGGTTTGGCGGAGCAGAGGCAGGGTCGGGGTGAGGCAGGAAATTAAACAGAGCCCCACCCTGGGGAGAAATATAGCCCCAC
>JAQHUG010000588.1:287038-304657 GCA_028555095.1 Dicrostonyx torquatus
TTTTAAAAAAATAGTATGTCTACTACCAAAAAGACAAACCCATGATAATGTCATCTAATGAGAAAGATCAAGATTTAAATTTTAAAAAGGGGAATTCAAAAGAATGATTTACAACTGTAGATGACTAATTCTTGGAAGACAGAAAGAAGACAAATAAAATAAAAAGTTTATCCAAGACATGAAAATAGAGTTTCCACTGCTGAAAATCCAAACTGAAACAATGCTAGAGATAAAAAATAATTAAAACCCTCAGTTGAACTGTTTATCAATAGAACGTATCATGGTAAAAGCAGAGACTTAGGCTTGGAAGACAATGAAGAACTAAATATTCAGAAAAGGTAAATGAGATTATTTTTAAATATGAGATTATTGTGGGAGAGTTAAAATACTGTGGAAAATCATAAACTCAGAATTATGAGTATAGACAAAGAATAGTATCATAGTTAATTCCCTGAGAATGTCTTCAGCAACATCATAGAGGAAAAATTCACTGCGTGCGATGTTAATGGTGCACACATGGTACACTACTACTGAAGCTTCAAAATAAAATAGAATAGCCCTGTGATCCTCTGAAACCATTCATGAATTTACAGCCTCACAGAGTGAAAGTAGCTGTCAATGAGATAGTTGGATATTCGTGTTTACTGTAACGTTATTCAGGCTAGATGTAATAGGGAAACAATTACTGCCTTTATAAGCTGACAACTGATGCAAAAATTATATGTGCACACAATGGAATATTATTCTCCCTTGAAAGAGATGAAAATTCAGACTCATGCTGTAGCAAAATGAATATTAACAACATTAACAGTAAGTGAAATAAGCCAGTTAGAAAAAAAAAAGATAATTATTTACACTTGCATGTAGTATTTAGAGTGGTCCAATTGACTGCCACAGAAAGTAGAATGGTGGTTGCTCTTGACTAAGAGTAAGGATATGGAGAGTCTTTCCTTGTAGTCACAGGTTTGTTTATTTTGGGATAATTTTTGTTTGTTTTGCTTTGATTTTTGTGTTTATTTCATTTGTTTACATTTCTGAGATAGGGTTTCTCTACATAGACCCAGTTCTCCTGAGATGTGCTCTATAAACTAAGCTGGCTTTGAACTCAGAGATTAGTCTACCTCTGCCTTCTGAGTGCTATGATTAAAGATTTGGGTCATCACCATCCAAATGATGTCACAGTTTTCTATGGTATGATGAAAAGAATTTTGGAGAGGAATGGTACTGAACATTATGCAGAAAAAAAGAAACACACACACATACACACATACATGATAAACTCTAAAACTCCAAATACAAAGCAGTTTAGTTGGTAAATTTTATGTTGTGTATTATTTTACAATTAAAAAGTAAATGCTCAATCAATTTAAGCATTCATTTCCCTAAGAACCATACTACATGTGTTATTTATATAATGTCTTTAAATTTTCACGCATGTTCAAAATTAGAGAAAAATCCTAATACCCATATTCAGTGTTCACAATATTATCACATTTAATATTATGATGTTTACAAAAAATAACTTTATTATGGACAGGTAGACTTAAATGGCAAGTTATTGACGACTGTCTTACCTCCCTTGCTGAAATCTCAAAGACCAACTCCCCCAACTTCACCGTCTCTACAGTTTGAATCATGTTTTCTCAAACAAAATAAAAGCAAAAGCTAAAAAATAAAATAAAAATTAAAAAATAATAAATCACAACAGCTATCCTAACTCTATGTACCTTCTAGCTTAACTCTGCACTGTTTTCTAGTTATAAGAAATAAATAAGGTCATCATGAGTGCCACAGTACATCCTACAGGAAAGGGAAGTTAGGGAAGACAGAAACGTCAGGGTACCTTGTGAAGACTTCAGCATAATGTAAAGCTCTAATGCTGTATTAATACCTAGGTAAACAATGTCAGGAGGACCAGGAAGCAACTCTCATCTCAAAGTTACAGAGCAGTCTATTTGCTTCTTGTCCTCACAACTGTAAGGTATCAAGCAGCCTTTCCCGTAAAGCTCCTGGTACCTGTGGAACAGGCTGTTCACATCACACTCTCAGGGTGTTCTCAGAACTGGAGTTTTAGGATGCCTGGCTCTTTGGTGATTTCTGTGCTGTCAATCAACAGAGTAATCCAAGTATGACACATGAAAAGAGTAGTTTACTGTCCATGTATAATCATTTATTTCTGAATCAAAAATCAGTAATAGGACTGGAATGGTGACTCACTGGTTAAGAGGCTTCTCTGTTTTTACAGAGAACTGGAGTTTTAGTCTACAGCACCTAATCAGACAACTTATGATCACCTGTAATTCTATTTCTTGAAGATTCAAGGATTCTGACCTTCCTAAAACCCTTCACTTATATGCACACACTAATACCAATGCATAATATAAACTTAAGATGAAGCAGAACATTGCTACAATTTATTTAAAATATAATCACTTCACTTCTCCGTCTTCCTGTCTCCCTTCCAAACACCCACTCTTTCCTTGGTTCCCTCTGAAATTCATATTCCCTTTTTCTGCAATTATTATATGAATAAATATGCAAATCCAACCCAGCCAGTCCATTTATGTTTGTTTGTATGTATGTATGTATGTATACATTTTTAAGGCTGCTCACCCGATATTAGATAACAACCTAAGGGGTTGTCACCTGGGAAAGATTAATTCTTTCTCCAGCATTCACTGATTTCCTGGAGTCCATCATCTAGCAGTAAGATATTTTAATTTCCTCCTTCCTCATTAACATGATCTTTGGTGTTATCTCTGTTTGTATTTTATTTAGGCAGCCATAGAATTGAGATTTCGCAGGTATAGATTTTCTGTCATACCTGCAGACTTCCTGGTACTCTGGCTCGTAAAATCTTTCCATTTACTCTTCTCTGATGTTCCTTAAGACTTAGATGTAGCAATTCTGATGTCAAAGTTTATTTTTAATGTAGTACACAAATTACAAAATAATAGGAGCATGATGAAGGTATTATATCTTGAACTTGACTGCTGGAGACTAGTTTTGCTTGTAACATACAAGTAATTCATGTGATGAGAACTATTTCTGAATCTAATAACACATTCCCCCTCACACCTAATTAAAAGAAAACCATCCTATGAGCTGTAAATGTAGAGGCTAGAATGAGGAAACTTACAAACATATTATCAAACTACCCACTGAGTACATATCATGGATGTATCTGCATGGTGGCTTTATTCCTAAACTGTTTCTCAAACTTCCGTCCTTTTTTAAATATAAGTGACATTATTTTTTGATATTTTATAGTAAGAAAAAAAAAAGGCTACTGTGGTCTGTACTCAATGATAAACGCAATCTTTTCTATATGGGACTATAATTGTGTTCCTAGGAACAGCTCTATATTATATTCTGTCACTTATTTCTTATATTCTATGCTTTATTTTTATATGTTACTCTTGTCTGTGTTTATTTTGTACAAAGTATTATGAGCTGAAAGTATTATGCATGTCTATATCTATGGTTCTGATTTCTATAAAGTATATATAACTAACATAGAAACAGTAGAGGTTGCTTTGTCTTTGGCAAATGTCAATTAATTATTAATTATTCGATTTTATTTCACTTATTTTCATCCCTTAATAACACAATACAATATAGTCATCAACAATGATTAATATAAACAATGTCAAATTTCTCTTTTTCTGTGTGATAAAAATTGTGAATAAAAAACAGCATATTTTGTCTTATTATTTCAAGGTGCAATATATATTTGACATATTTAAGAATCATAAATCAATTTTATTTCGTAATGAAGCTATATATAATAAAATTGGAATTCTCTTGGTGAGATTTAATTTTTAATAAATAAATATCTTACTTTAGTAATTAGAAGAAATAGACAGGTAAACATCTGACTGATCCAGGCAACTGAGGTGACATTGCAAGCCCAACAATACTGTTACAGGAATGAGATTGTTGCTAAGCAACAAGTTGTCTGTAATCTTAGATGTCTTTGTGTCTGAGAAAAATTGAGGCAAAGAAAAGTTTGGGAAGCTAATGAGGAAGAAATGGTTTCAGTGGAATTTGATCAATAGTGCACCTGACCAGAAAATCAACTATAAAGGCTGCTTAGAGCTACTTTAGAGTAGAATTATTATCACTAGGTGTGTTTAATTGTCTGCACTCCAATTCTCTATTATCCCTTTGTCTTGTGTATGTTACAATGCTTTCTTATGTTGCAGTTCAATAATACACACAGCATTTCTCCACAGTTACTTCAATAATAACCCCAAGCAATGTTAGGATCACTTCATTTTCTGTATCATTTAAGAATTCAATAAGCAGCATTTGGTCTACTTTCATGCCATGATTATGTGAATGACAATACCATGGGCTGAACTGACCTCTCTTCCTGTAAGAGTATCTCTCTGACTTGGGAATTCCAGATAGTCACCCCAGGAGACTTCTTCATCTAAGAGGTTCATAGTCTAGGCATGCTTTTTCCAGCGAGGCTGTGCCTATAAATCCTTTTAATTGTATCAAAGAATTCTGTTCCTTGATGACTAAACATTCACATATATGAGCATATGGGAACCATTACTCAAATAAGCACATTCCCCTGCTTGGCCCCTGTAGCAGGTGGGAGGGAAATCTCCAGTTACAATAGTCTATTAAAATCTTAACACTATTCAAATGTTCAAAGTCTCTTCAGAGACTCATGACAGTCTCTTAACTGCCACACCTGTAAATTCAAAATCAAAAGCAGATAAAATACTTTTAACATACAACAGCACAGAACATACATTGTCATTTCAAAAGCATGGAAAGGGAACATAATGAGAAAATACTGTACCAAAGCGAGACCAAAATCTCCAGGTCAAACTTAAAATTATTCAACTTCATGTCTGATGTCAAAGAGCTCTTCAGATCTCCAACTCCTTTCAGCTTTGTTTATGAAAACACAATTTTCTTTCCTGTGCTGGTTCCATTACTGGTTTGAAACTTTCCTTGGCACATTCCCCAAGATCCTGGCATCTCCAAATAATCTACTCATCAACAAAATGCAATCTTCACCCTCACAACTTCACACAATGGCCTTTCTGGATCTCCAGAAATACCCTGACACACACATGGTCTCAGTGCCTTTTCTTAGCCATAGAAGGAGGATTCCACAGCTCCCTTTTTCATTCTTGACTCTAAAGTCATAACCACTTGGCCAAACTGCCAAGTTCTGTTGAGTACTGGGGCTGGAACTTGCACCGTAGTTCAAATACAATTGCATCAACTTTTCTGCTTTTGATGGTTTTCCTCTCTTAGAAGTCAAAATAGGGAAACATTCTAAATGGAAAAAATGTAGAAAAACAGTAAACCTGAGCCTTATTCCTTGATTATAAATGAGGCATATCCAAATTGCAATAGTCACATGCTCAAGTAACTAACTGCAGGGAGAAAACTCTAGCTAGTACACCTATTAGGTTTTATTAACATTTTTCTGCATGATAATCTGGTGTTCAAGGTGGTTCATAATCCAATGGCCAAGCAAGGATAGCAATCTTCAGAATACAAGATATGTAAAGGAAAAGCCTCCAGAGTATCAGAAATAGGGTCAGTTAGCACATCTCCTGCTTGGTAGGCTAGGTTTCATGGTTACTGAAGGAAATTACAACTTCAGTAGACTTCAGGATTGTATATATGAAGGGCTATGTAGAAAGAACCCAATCTCCATGGAGAGCTGGTGCACGCCTTTAATCCCAATACTTGGGAATCGGATACAGGTGGATCTCTGTGAGTTAGAGGCCATCCTGATCTTCAGAGCTAGTTCCAGTACATCTGGATCTATACAGAAAAACACTGTTTCAAAAAACATAGAAAAAAAAAGGAACCTAGAATTTAGATGGTGGCATAACTCAGAGTTCAAACATAGGAAAGATTTGAATTAGAAGTTAGTAGCACAGAAAATCAAAATACAACTGCAAAGAAAATAATAAAGAGGTTGTCTCTTCTGTAATCTTATAAATATTGTAACTCCTACCCTGGTGAGCATTATGAATTATGCCTTCAAATGTGCATTGCGTAGATAGATCATGTGTAGACTATAAGACAGTCTTGACTTCCCAGGGAGCTTGAAGTACTGTAGTGTGCCTGTCACATATGACACCATTCCTACTTCATTTTTTCTCACTTGTCCATATTTAATTTTGACATTTTGAGATGGCAGCATACTCACTGTTTCAGAGCCAATGTTAATATGTAAGGCTCAATTGCCCAAGGAGAAAATAACTTCCTGGAATGATGGAAACTACTTCTTGAGAAGAAGAAGCCACATAATTTCACTCCCTGAAAAAGTTTCTTTGACCCAGGTGTACCATATGTGCTTGACCTGGTTGGGAGGTATATAGAAAGATACATGCATCAGGTTGTATGTGCTCTCCTAATTGAACCTGATAGAAAACATAATGAATTGTGGGTTTTGCCTTTTTAAGCCTCTACAAAATATGACTCCTGTCCATTCCCTGGGAACCCAGGGTAGGACCTGGACAGAGTCCATCTTCCTGGCTAATATTTAATTAAATGTTGCTTCAAATTTGGTTCAAAATTGCCAAACTAGCTTTTTTTCTCACTAATATCAGGATTAACATTTGGAGAACCCCAGTGAGATTGACCGTCCACTGGACCCTTCATGAACTTCAAGAGTCTGAATGCTTTGGGTTGAGATATGAACTTTGAAATATTAATCCAAGGTGCCAGAGCATGCCTTAAGTCCTTTGGACCCTGCAGTGAATGACCATGCTGGAAAAAGGACATAGTAAACTTTTTGTTTGGTGAACTCCTTTTGGAAAGTTGTAGAAGTGTTTTTAGCTTCCTTTGACATTTTGCTCCTGGTTTCTGGATTCTGGTACTGGGGTGTCCCAATCTAGGAATGGAAAAGATCTGGCAAAGTCTATGCATCCCAGTTCAAAGAAAAAGAAAATATCACACAGTCCACTAGTTATTTCTGGTTAATTGAGGAGTTCAGCCAGAGCCACCAGTTTTTCTCTTCTGTCCAGACTTCGCACCCATCAACTGAATTTCAGATTCTAGGCTGCAGAGTAGAGCTGAGGAATCATGGGGGCGTCGACAATATTGGGGGAAAAGTTGAGGTTTGGAGAGGTCCTATGTGGGTCCAGAAGCCAAGGAGAATTTGGAGAGGCCCAGCCTTTAATGGGTTTATAGTATCTGTGTTTTGCAGTGATGGCTCTCTAAACAACTCTAGTTTTTAAAAGTCCTCTTAGGGTTTTTGTTGTAATTTTTGGCTCTATGTCTTGTCTCTGTATCTGCCTTTCTTTGTGCAACTTAATGGATGGGCAAGACTGATAAATTGGAGCACTGCTTTAAAGTTCACTCAAGAAATGGTGGAGTTTGGGGCCTTGGGGTTCCGTGGACTAGATTGGGGCTCAATGGAAAATGTTGAAGAAAAGCCCAGGGACCCAGGCAAAAGTCAGCAGGTGGGTCCCCTTTTAGTAGCCCCAGTACATTGTTTTATACCGCTGAGTAGTATTCCAATGTGTATATATTCCACACTTTCTTGATCCATTCCTCCATTGAGGGGCACCTAGGTTGTTTCCAGGTTCTGGCTATTACAAATAATGCTGCTATGAACATAGTTGCACAAATGCTTTTATAGTATGGTTGGGCATCTCTCGGGATTCAGAGAGAGGGGGGGGGTTGAAAAAGAGAACCCAAAGTTAAATAAATAAATAAATAAATAAATAAAGGGTGCCTTTTCTATTTTCAGTCACCTTCTAGACAGTGAACCTGATGTCAACCATCAAGGGGCCTTTAGACCTTCTGACTCTGCTAATTATTGTTGGCTCTTGCATTATTAATGCCTTAAGTAGATGATGATTCCTGTCTGGGTATCATCAAGATGATGATTATCAAATCCAATATAAATAGATACCCATCACAGAATCAAGGATTTAACTCAGGATAAAACTCAAGGAGGGAATATAAGAACCAATGTTATCCTGTAAGTCCCAGTTGCCCAAGGACAAGATAACTTCTTGGAATGCTCACATTTGTTGTTCTTGGTAAATAACAAGATACACTCCCCTAAACAAATTTATCTGATGCATCTGCACTAGATGTGCTTGATCACATGTGGGCCGGAGGTATGTAGGTAGGTAATATGTCAGGATGTATTCTTATTCCTGATTGGACCTGATGAGAAATGCAGTGAATTGTGGGTTTTGTCTTTTTTAAGCTTCTGCAGAATGTGATTCATGAACAATTCCCTGGGAACCTAGGGTAGGTTCTTATCAGAGTCCATCTTCAAGATCAGTATTTAAATCTTGCTTTGAATTTTGTTCAAAATTGTATAATCAGTCTTTTTTTCACAAATCTTAAAATTAACAAATAACACACAGAACTAGTGTATTAAAGTACACTTTACTAAACGGTTGTAATGACATTTTCTTTTAACCAGTCTATAACTTTGTTACTTGAAATAAAATATATATAAAAAATGATGGACTTAAGAGATGGTATCTTCAGAGTTTTGTCGGAAATAAGACAGCCACTTTAGAATTGACATTTGTTGCCAAAACTGTAAATCTATATCCAGAAAAAAAAACTAGATTTGTAACACTCTCCTAGTGAGGAAACAAACCTCAAATTGTTAAAAGATATAAAAGTAAGATATGAAATTCAAAAATTGTTTGAAAAAGTATTGAAAATATGTCAAGAACACTTTCTAGATAGGGCTCCAATTCCTGTGAAATGATTGAGCAAACAAATTTCATAAAATTAAAAGCTTCTGCACAGCACAGTAAGTAGTTACTGATAAAGAGGAAAAATAGAGACGAGATAACAATATTTTGCAGATATACAACTAACTGAGGTTTATTGAGTACTTGAAAGTAAGTAAAAGATCTATATACTAAATAAATTTAAAAAAACAGTAATTTTAATAATGAAATTGCAAGAAAGTTCTAAAAATATAAACGAAAAATGATCAATACATGTAGAAACATTTTGAAAATCACTATTCATCAAATATTAAAATTATAACACATTGAGGCTGTATCTCACCACAATTAAAATGAAAGTGTAAAATTATCTAGTAACAACAGAAACTGGTGAGTATAGAAACAAAAAGAATCCTTTTACTTTTGAAATGTAAACCAACCCAGGTATTATGGGAATCAGTGTAGGTCGACTTTAAATTATTTACCTATACCTGCAATATGATCCCACCATACCTCTCTTTTATATTTACCCAAAAATTCTGACTCAAAGTATAACAGAAAATCTTTGTACATAAATATTCATTGCTGCTTTAGTCACAATGTTTAAATTGAGAACCACTATTGTAGTAAGTTTTCTGTAATAAGAAGTATCAACATGTTGCATGTAATTACAATAAAGTTGAAACCAAGGCTCATACAAGCAAGATATATACTAGAGTTATGATAATTTGGATTAATTTAGTTTTTAATCACTTTTACATTTTATTAAATATTTGACTAATATTTATTCATGAATATAATGTGTCTGGATCCAATAAACCTCCATTTAGCTCCCGTTCAATTCCTCTCCTGACATCTTTCCACTTTTCTCTTAAATTTTTCTTCTAAGATTAATCCCACTGAGTCTATTGTTCTGCCTTTACGTACCTGGCTTTTAGGCTACTTCCTGGGGCATTAGTACCCTCGCAGAAGGGGCATGCCCAAAGGAAAGTTATGCTGCTCTCAGTACTAACCAACTATCAGTCACTTCTTAGATAAGAGAAAGACTTCATGAAACCCTCACCAGTTATTTTAGAATTTTGGCCAGCTTAATCTTGTGCATGCCTGTGCATCAAGTCACACATACTGTGAGGTCCCATGACAGTTCTTCAAGTCTGGCAAATGCTTCTTCACCATGGACATATGCTCTTTTTTTTTTCCTTACATTTTTCCCAACTTTATCTTCTGTAATGATCCCTAAGTCTTCCTTGTTGATTTAGTTTGTGGTATAAATGTCCCAATTTTAGCTCACCACATTAATACATTGCACAAAAATATAATTTATTTCTGTGTTAATTGTCATATTTTGCAAACAAGATACTCTTATCAAAGTTGAGAGACACATGAATCTGTGGGATGAGTTAATAACTTAAGACAGGTGATTATTTTCTACACATATTTAATCCCAGCACTTGGGAGGCAGTGACAGGCAAATCTTTAAATTTGAGGACAGAAAGATCTACAGAATGAAATCAAGGATAGCTAAGGCTACACATATCAACCAACCAAGCAAACAAATGAACAAAATAGTAGTATATTTCCTATGTTCCCCCTTACTGGAGCATGGGTATCCTCGCAGAAGTGGCATGCTCAAAGGAAAGTTATGCTCCTATCAGTACTATTACCTAACCAGTCAAGGGTTTTAGGAACAGTTAAGTGTACAAGGCTATAAAGATACATTTTACAGAGTTCTCTTTTTATTTCGTTTGAAATATAAGTGGTGGGTTACTTCTGTAATATTTTGGGTCACTATTGCAATGGTGGAAATATCTTGTCAGGACAGTCAATACTGTAGTACCAGAGCTTAAAATTGAGTACTACCCATTAAGATTTTTCTCTTCTGGTTGTATATATAGAAACTTCTATCCCTATAAAAACTAGCCAGTAAGAATGAAGCTTCCAGGTTGGTCCAGATGTATTTTTCAATGTCTTTTGTTGTATGTGATATCTTCAGCAATACGGTCTTCCTAACAAGTCCTGGGGTAGCTATGGTAATAGGTAACAGTTTCCCTCCCACCAGCAATGCAGGAGTGTTCCCTTCACACCACAACCTCTCAAGCATAAGGTGTCTTCAGTGTTTTTGATCTTGCCCATTCTTACAGGTATAAGATGGAATCTCAGAGTTGTTTTGATTTGCATTTCTCTGATGACTAAGGATGTTGAGCATTTACTTAAATGTCTTTCAGCCATTTTAGATTTCTCTGTTGAGAGTTCTCTGTTTAAGTCTGCACTCCATTTTTTTGTTGTTGTTGGTTGCTGGATTATTTGTCCTTTTGATGACAAATTTCTTGAGTTCTTTGTATACTTTGGAGATCAGACCTCTGTTTGATGTTGGGGTTACTGAAGATCTTTTTCCATTCTGTAGGTTGTCATTTTGTCTTCTTGACCATGTCCTTTGTTTTATAAATCATCTCCATTTCAGGAGATCCCATTTATTAACTGTTTCTCTCAGTGTCTATGCTACTGGAGTTATATTTTGAAAGTGGTCTCCTGTGCCAACACATTCAAGTGTACTTCTCACTTTTTCTGTGAGGTTCAGTGTGGTTGGTTTTATGTTGAGGCCTTTGATCCATTAGGACTTGAGTTTTGAGCATGGCACCATATAGAAGAATAAAAATCAATCCATATCAATTGGTGCTGGCATAACCATTTGTTAAATATGTTTTCTTTTTTTTCATTTGATTTTTTTTGCTTCTTTGTCAAAAATCAGGTGTTTGTTGGTGTGTGGATTGATATCTGGGTCCTCAATTCATTTCATTGGTTCTCTTGTCTGTTTTTATGCCAAAACCAGGCTGTTTTTAGTACTGTAGCTCTGTAGTAGTTTGAATTCAGGGATTGTGGTGCCTCCAGAAATTCCTTTATTGTACAGGATCGTTTTGGCTAACCTGGGTTTTTTGTTTTACCATATTAAATTGAGTACTGACTGTTCTTTTGAGGACTGAGAAAAATTTTGCTGTGATTTTGAGGGATATTACATTGATTCTGTAGATTGCTTTTAGTAAGATAGCCATTTTTACTTTGTTAGTTCCACTTATCAAGAGCATGGGGGATCTTTCCATTTTCTGGTGTCTTCTTCAATTTCTTTCTTCAAAGATTTGAAGTTCTTATCACATAGGTCTTCCACTTGTTTTCTTAGAGTTACTCAAAGATATTTTATGCTATTTGTGGCTATTGTGAAGGGTGAAGCTTTCTCTGAACAATATACATAAGACAGAGTTATATATCAAGAAAAGCTAGGTAAGAATCAGGACATGCCCTGTGTTCCCCACTCTGGCTTAAACTGATTGAATATGTTTAGTACCTTCATTTGCATAGTAACCTGTAAGGAACATCTTACAAGTTCATTCCATGTAAATCCTATGTCCATATGATTTCCTAATGTCATTTATTCAGAAGACAAAATTGGGGGTTAGAGACCTGGAGAGACTAATGCATATAATACCAGTGTTTCAAATGATAAATAAAAGAGCTAGAGTTTGGGGGATTCAAACTTCAGAGTATTGTTCATATTGTGGAATTTTATATAGCAATGCTTTAAAATGTTTGTCTCCCTAACTACATTATGATTATGTCAACTTCCTGATCCACACTTCTAATTATGTTGGTTCTTCCTTGGCTATTTCTACATTTGAATGTTCATTAAAAGTATATTCCTATCTAGTCACTAAAATCACTACATATTCAGATATTATTTGTTATGGCATTTAATCAAGGTCAAACCACTGTGCACTAGAAGTAACTCTACCAAATGAAATTAGATTCAACTTTAAATAAGCTATTTACAGCAGGTGGTGGTGGTGCACGCCTTTAATCCCAGCACTCGGGAGGCAGAGGCAGGCAGATCTTTGTGAGTTCGAGACCAGCCTGGTCTACAAGAGCTAGTTCCAGGACAGGCTCCAAAGCCACAGAGAAACCCTGTCTCGAAAAATCAAAAATAAATAAATAAATAAGTTATTTACTAAACACATCAATATAATCAATACTATTTAAAATGTTTTTTGCTTTTGATTTCTAGCACATACATATTTTATATTTATAATTCTGTGGAAAAATTATGTGTAGAAACAAAGCAAGATGTATTAACATCTAGACTATAGCACTCTCTTCTTATTTTGCTTGTTTTATATTTATATAAGAAGTAACCAAGTCCAATAGTCTCCCGCAACAGTAAAACAATAGATTCTTTTTTAAAAATGTTCTTCTCTCATCTATTATATCCTGGCATCAGTTTTCCCTCATGAAAACACAGCTCAGAGTATTAGTTAACTGGGATTCCTAGAGTTCAGGAAGCCTTTAGGGGTCTGACTTCTGTCCTTTGCATATATGTTATGGCTGAGTAGCTTGGTGTTCTTGTGAATCTCCTAACATTGGGAGAAAGGACTGACACTGACTTTTGACTACTATGGAACCCTTTTCCTCCTACTGTGTTGCATCACCCAGTCTTGATTTGATCGTTTGTGCCTGGTCACATATTAACATATTAATGTCATGTTTGGTTGGTGCCTCTGGAAGGCTTGCTCTTCTGAGAAAAGAGGGAAGGAGAACATATCTGGCAGAGATTGGAGGTATAGTTATTCAATAATAAACACATAGAATATAAACTTACTAAACTATAGGAAAATTTGTGATTAATTCTCAATTTTTAAAGTTATAAAGACATGTGATTCATGTTAAAAATCAACAATTGTGCATCATTAAAATGCCAGCTCTGTTTCCTTTTCCATATGTTGCTTTATTTACACGTTACCTCACATGAGTTTACCCAACAGGATTCTTTTCCTCCTTGGGACATACATAACACACTGTTAATAATACATTACGTTCTTCTCTTCAAACAAATCTGAGGGAGAGGTTTTAGTCAGGAATTTTTTAAGGCATGATGATCACTGACTATAAGTCCAGCAGTTGTAAGTAGATGCAGGAAGATCAGGAGTTCAAGAGCATCCTCAACTACACAGACTGTACCAGTCAACATGGTTGTTGTTCCTTGTCTCAAGACAGGGATTAAAAGGAGGAAAAAGTGTGTGTTTCTGGAGGGGGAGGAACTCCATTATACTGTCTGGTTCTTAGCCTAAGATATTTGTATAGTGGTCACATAAAATGTTACCTTTATTTTCCAAATTGACCCTAACTTCCTACTTTCAGGAACTTTGGTATCTTCCAGAATTTTAGTTTCCTTCCCTAATTTCTTTCCCCAAGTTCCTTACGCCCGAAATAGAACACATATAACCTCCAGTATCCAGAATTTTAGGATTATTTACCCTTTTCAGTTCTTTTAATCACATAGCCATGTGACCATATAACAAAGTTTCATCATTAATAAAGAAATTAAGAACTTCTTTTTTTGAGACATGGTCTCTCTACATAGAGCTAGTTGTCCTGGAACCTACAATGTAGACCATTCTGGCCTCAAATTCACAGAGATACACCTACATCTGCCTCTGAAATGCTGGTATTAAATGTATGTGCTACTATGTCTGGCAAAATAAGAACTTTGAAAAACCAATTCCTTTTACAAAATGGTTGTTTTCATTTCATCATAAAAATATGATGAATGCATCCAACTTCATTTCAGTTATCATAATTCATAAATTTCACAATGAAGCATTGTTTTTGTTCTTATCTTGCTGTGGAGATTCCTAGGTAAGTCTGAAATTTATTGACGATGCAGTGGATCCGTTTTGTTTTGCCTGTTCAGGTATAACAACATTCCACTGAATGTGCTATCACTTTATTACAAGTTTATAACATGTAAAATTTAAGTATAAAAATGATTAAATGTTAAGAGTAATTTGTATTTCTATATTTCTAAAGTAACTATAAGTATCACATCTCTTCTCAGAGATCTTTTTTTTTGTCTTACCTAACATAACATTGGAAAGCAATATGTTTACTTTTATGAAGAAAAATTTTGGTCTTGACTTAGATTAGTGAGAAAGAAAATAAGCACAACTGCCTTGATGATATATTGCTGTAATGCATCATCAGAGCACCGCTCATGTGATAAACTACGATATTAGTGTAATACATCATCAAGAGTGCTGTCACTCTAAAAAAGTATTAGTGTAATACATCAGCAGCCATCACCACTCACAACATCCAGCAGCATTTAAGGAATTCTCTGGTGCTGCCTTGTGCAGATGAAAGAATAACTTATTAAACATGAACCCAATAATATATAAAATTTATCTTAAAATTATCTTGATAATCTCCCCTTTTCTTCTAATTTCAGTACATCTTTAGCCTTTGTGTGTATCGCTGTTTCATATTCATAAAATTATCCTCAGATGTTAACATTTGGGAAGATAGTGTAGCGTCTAATCTTCACTTCTCCAGTTTCCACACTTACAGCTCACTATTCATAAACAAGAATTTGTATGAAGGACAATTACTAGAAACCAGATTAGCCTAGCTATTAGTCATTTCTTTCACTTAAATGTTATAAAATTTAAGAATTTCACACATAAGATCCCTATTTACAAACATTTCTACACATGCCTCTCCTTATTCCACTCTTCCCATGACCCTCAAAATTCATGACAACTTTTTAAATTTTTTAATTGTTATAGTACATATACATACGTATCTGTGAATGTATATACATATAAGTACATAGGTAGATATGTGTGTGTTTGTATATACTCTGTCACATACACAAAAAAGCACACCTTACTAGGAACATTTTGTTTTCCTTTTACAGACATGTGTTTATGGCTACCTACTTGGAATTGGAGAACCTATCAGTGGGGTCTCTTATTGACTAAAGAAGTCTGATTCCCCTTCTCTCAGCTTTTCATCAGACTCTTCTGGTATTTTCCCTATTCATTTAAGACAGTCTTCTAACAGCTTTTAGAATTACATAGTGATTCTCAGAAAATAAAACCAGAAACAGTTGAGGGCATTATGCACATATCTTTTGAAAATTGTCGCACATCATCAAAGGCTCCCTATTATGGCATGCCACTCTTCAGTGAAGATCTCCTCATCTAATTACTTGAATGTCTTTCCTCCTGGAAATTCAGTATCTACTTTCATTACTTAAGGTTTTTCTGTGGAGAAGAACATCTTTTTTATTACCATTATTTAATATTTCAAGTGTCTTGCATTTTTATATCTTCTTTCCAAATATCTTTAAAGTTTTTTCTTCATTTCAGGAATATCTAAATGCAAATGTGGTTGTCACGATATTACATCTAGAACTAAAGGTGGAAATTGTGCTGATTTGATTTTTTAAAACAGCCTGTGGAATGCCATTTACCTTGTCTTCCAGCTAAGAGATACTAAAAGAAAGCTTCAAATGAACTTGGTATTATCTATTAAGAATTTCTGGTAAATTTATATGTATAGATTTGTGTTCTTTATTGAGATATATTATGAAGTTTTAACACTGAAATATACAAAGTTCCAAAATTTTTTTCAGAATGACTTAGCATTATAGTTAATATATGACTATTTAGATACATAGATAGGTATAAATAAGGAATAAACAATACACTAGCAGTTATTGAGTATAAATTTCAACTAATATGCATTCATCATATTTTTATACATTCTTCATATGGAAATTTTTAAGTTGCTCAAAAATAAATTTAAGGAATATATGAAAAGGCAAAACAATATCGATATATAATCCTAAATCTAAGAAATGTAAGAAACAGGCACTTTGCGAAAATGTATTTAAATTTTCAAAATCATGGGATAATTACTTGAATTAAAAATTGTTCTTTTTTACTGAAGTAAACATTCTCTGGATTTTTCTTAATTTTACACATATAAATATCTGATAATACTTTCAAGTGACATAATGTGATTTTATAATTTATTTTAGATATCAGCAAAATTTGGCAAGTAATTGTAAGCAACTATATTTTTAATTAATTGTTTTAAAAATAACTAACATAAACCATTTTCAATATTTTGTGGTGTTTCACAATATTACTAGTTATTTGCCAGATAATCAAATCTCATTATAACAAAGAAGAGAACTATGAGTCACTTTTCTCCAGGCTAATTATAAGATTAAATAAAAATTTAGCTATTATTTGTATATTAATATCCACAAACTTATCACTCCATATTCATTTTAATGTGAAAAAATACATTTGAGCCGGGCGGTGGTGGCGCACACCTTTAATCCCAGCACTCGGGAGGCAGAGGCAGGTGTATCTCTGTGAGTTCAAGACCAGCCTGGTCTACAAGAGCTAGTTCCAGGACAGGTTCCAAAGCCACAGAAAAACCCTGTCTCGAAAAACCAAAAAAAAAAATACACTTAAAATTCATACTTTATCATATTTTCAATGAAGAAATTTTAAGCTTTGAGAGGCTGAGTAAAAAGTGGGTTAGAATATGGATCAGCTAAACCAATTTCTTGCTATCACTCTGGAACTCACAGGGCTCAACTACATTCTATCTGGGGATGTTTCATATTTGTAAAAAGTGAAAAGAAACATGAAAAGCTTTGATCTGAAAAGACTCCCATGTCTCCTGATTTCAAATTCATAGAAAACACTATGCAATATAGGTAAGGATGCTTTTAAAGACTATGGGATAATATCTCTCCTGAAACAGAGTGCCATATCATCTAGGATATTAGGAAATTTCATAGAAATATGTTGCTACATGTCACATTTTGATCAATC
The DNA here is from genome assembly GCA_028555095.1 of Dicrostonyx torquatus. Taxonomy (NCBI): domain Eukaryota; kingdom Metazoa; phylum Chordata; class Mammalia; order Rodentia; family Cricetidae; genus Dicrostonyx; species Dicrostonyx torquatus. The sequence continues at coordinate 304,407 of JAQHUG010000588.1, forward strand.
CTTGCTGGACTTATCCATCACAAATATTGCTACATGACATTATAGAACACTAAGGAAAATTATATCAATCATTCTTTTTTTAAAATTCTTTTATTTTTCATTCAAAAATTTACATTTCCTTCCTTTCTCCCAGTCCCCACCCTCTCCCCTACTATCCCTCCTCCCTTCCCCTGCTTCCTTAAGACCTGGCAGGGTACCCTGCCCTGTGGGAAGTCCAAGGCCCTCCCTGCTCCATCCCGGCCTATGAAGGT
>JAQHUG010000588.1:324605-334812 GCA_028555095.1 Dicrostonyx torquatus
TTCCCATAGGACAAGGCATCCTGCACCATCATAAGGAAGCAGGGGGAGGGCAGTGGGGTAGTGGGGGAGCGGGAGGGCTGGGAACAAGGGGAGTAAATGTAAATTTTTCTTTTAACAATAAAAATAAATAAATACATAAAAAGCCAAAAACATAAATAAAATAAAAACTGTGTCTTGTGAATTATCTTAAAATATCACATGAAATCATAGTAGTCCATACAGATGAATAGAATGTTTGGGAAGTCTGACCAACAGCTGGAATGAAAGAGATATTAGCAGGCCAGTATTTTACCAAAGTTCAATGAAATTTGTATTGTAATATATTAAGGTTAATACAAACTTAACAGGCTGAGAAAGGTGGTAAATCCCCTGAAAAAGAATTATATCAAAGGCAATATGATTCCGAATTTATGGGCTTTTAAAGGACCACCAAGTAGGACATCCTATCAGAAGAGTTTGGCAGTTTTATTCTCCTTTAGTGGGTTTTACTGTTTGCCTAAGACCGAAAGCCATGCTTTTCAGCTCCTGCTGTCTTGGGAAAACAGAGCAATCTCCACAGCCTCACAGAAAACACACATATTGAAAAAGAGACCACTGCATGCTAAAAGTCATAGTTGACTGTAATTGATGACGCTGCCGTTTGTCTTTCTCATGATGCATTCATCATGTTGGTGATGGACTGGTATTCCTCATACCATTTAAGCAGACAGTTTACAAGACATACTTAGCTGATCAGAAGTGAAAGTATAATGTCACTGAAATAATAAAATATGGAAAAGATGAAAAAACTAAAATGATACATATATTTCGAAACAGTAGGGACGTACATTAAAGGGAGTGTTGAACCTCTGCCTGATGTGAGAATTGGGTAACTGTTATATTACAGACCCTCATTTTAATGTTTGGAGAGTTGCTCTGCAAAAAATGAATATGCAAACAGATGAAGGAAATTAGAGCTACTCCAATTAGTATTTTGGGGATTTTATTTTCATTAAAGCCTGTTATATCAATAAATCTTAGGTAGTATAGGACAGGGCTATGTGATAGAAGTATTCTTCCACAAAATGTTCGCTCCAAGTTCATAGAGTTATATCTAAAGTTTGTATTATTATTATTATTATTATTATTCAAGGTTAGTAGCATTATATTCAACATTAATGTACAGTCATTTGTGCAGAATATGTCATTTAGCATAAAATTTCATACATACAAACAGACCCTAAGAGACAAAGAGAGAGACAGTGACAGAGACAGAATCTCTAAGGCATAAGTATTATTTGTAATCTCTACTGGCCATTTAATAACATCTAGTATGAAACAGTATTTCACATATTTGTAGTTGGATTGAATAAGGGAATTATGCAAGCATATAGTATCTCCAATGTCCCAGACACTCTTCATGTGTTCCTCACTATATCTTCGTAATATACAGATAGGTCATCTTATATGCTTATGGCAAAGGATAGAAATATTACTAATAAGTTTGACTTTTATGAAATTACAATCATAGATAATGCCCCCTTGATAGATACCTAGGGTTTTACTTCATGGTTGATCAACTACTATGTACATGTACTATGTAGTACATGATCAACTACTATGCATTCTTTCTCTCATAAATTGGCCACTGGTGGAAATAAATTCCTTTTCGTCAGACAATGTGACTCAGTTGGCAGTGCCTAGACACCATCCTGGGGAAAATATATTATTAAATACAATGCTAGCCCAAAAGTCTGAGATCAAGAAACATCATCAGGAGGGTTGTTTCAGATTTGCTAGGCATAAAACTTGAGTGTTGGACAAGTTAGAGAGATGGGTACAGAGATCAAGATGGCTGCACATTGACAAACTAAAGCAAACAGGTAAAAAGAAGGAGGAAACTAAGTTAACCTGGGAAGTGCATAAAGAAAGATAATCCCAACCTCATTGGACAAGAACAGAATTTATCAACTGATAATTAGCCAGTAGTTTGATATACCTTTGCCTAAGGTGGAGTCAGTGGATCAAATTTCGGACCCATTTCTTAGATGCTGGATATTGTAAACTGAATGGCAATAAACCTGACTGAGCAAGTATTGGTGACAAAGAGAGTTGATTCTGTGGAGTGGTGTCAGTGGATTAGTCACATGGTAGATATATTTTGACTTTTAAGGAATTTTCAATACCTTCCAGGCTTCCAGAAATGCTGTGACAATTTGTAATCCCAACAACCAGTGAATGAGGCTGCCCTTTTCTTATATTTTCGCCAGCATGCTTTCACTTCTTTTCTTGGTCTCAGTTATTTTTCCATGGATGTAATGAAATCTAAAAAATTTCTTAATTTGCATTTCTCTGACTGCTAACGGTGATAATGTTGTTTGAGATACTTCTTGGTATTTCTTATTTCTTCTTTTCAGAAATGTCTGTTCAATGTCTTAATGTTTTAAATGGGTCATTTGATTTCTTGGTTCTGATTTTATAGCTCTTTGTATATTAATTCTCTGTCAGGCATATAGCTGGGAAAGACTCCCTCCTACTCTGTGGACTTCTTCTTCACTTGACTATTTTCTTAGCTATACCTACATCTTTTAGGTTTATGAGGTCTAACTTTTCAGTTGCTGAACTTAAATTCCTGGGTCATGGACAAATGCAATCCTACTCAGAGAGAGCATTTTTCCTACACAAGTGTCTTGTAGATGATTTCCAATGTTTGCTTCTGGCAGTTTTAATGTTTCAGGATTCACATTAAGGTCTTTATTTTTTATTTTCAAAACAATCTTACTTTATATACAAATCCCAGTTCCTTCTCCCTCCACACCTCCCACTTCTCACACCTCACACCCTGTCCGTTCCTCAGAGAGGCTGAGGCTTCTGTTGAGGTGACAACAAAGTCTGTCACATCACTTGAGGCAGGACTAAAATCCTCTCCCTGTACTGAAGCTGAGCAAGGTATCCCTCCATAAGGAATGAATTCCAAAGAGCCAGTTCACGCACTATGAAAAAATACAAATTTCACTGATAATGGCTCCACAAACTTCCCAAGTCACACAACTGTCACCCATATTCAGACAGCCTAGTTCTGTCTTATGCAGGTTCCCCAGGCAAGCCAGAGTCTATGACCTCTCACTTGCTTGGGTTATCTATTTCTGTGGGTTTGTCAACCATGGTCTTGGTCCCTTTGCTCATAATATTAGTGTCTCTATGACTGGACTCCAGGAATTTGGCCCAGAGCTTAGCTGTGCATCTGCATCTGCTTTCATCAGTTACTGGATGAAGGTTCTATGATGACAATAAAGGTAGACATTAATCTGATAACAGAAGATGGGCAGGTAAGGTACCCTCTTCATGTGGGACCTCCCGAAACTCAGAAGTTCCTGTAAGGCAAACAACACAGTCAACAAAACAAAACAGCAATCTGAAGAATCGGAAAAAGTCTTCAAAAACCCCACATTAGACAGAGGATGTTCTCCAAAATACACAAAGAACTCAAGAAACTAGATATCAAATAATTTAATTTAAAATGGGATAAGATCTAAACAGAGAAATCTCAACAGAAGAATCTGAAATTGCTGAGAGGCATTTAGGGAACTATTCAACATCCTTAGCCTTCAGAGAAATGTAAATCAAAACAACTCTAAAACACCATCTTACACCTGTCATAATGGCTAAGATCAAAACCACCACTGATAGTGTATGTTGGAGAGGATGTAGAGTAAGGGGTATGCTCCTTCATTATTGCTGGGGGTGCAAACATATAGAGCCATTTTAAAAATCAGTATGATGGCTTCTCGGTAAATTGGATAACAATCTACCTCAAGACTCAGCAAGACAAATATAATACATACTCACTCAAAAGTGGCTTTTAAACATAAAGCATGAACGCCTACAAGTTTTAAAAATGACAGAACTTATAGGATATTCTCAATGGTGTAATGTTGGCACTTCATCTTTAGGATGATCAAATATGTCTAATTAGACTTGCCTAATCAATAAGAGAATTTATGCCTTGTACCATGAATGTGCCCTTAATATGTTTGGAGAGTCCAGGGACCTGGAAGAAACTACTTTTTCCAGATTTCTTAAATCAACATAATTTCTATTTTCTAATCCCATATCCATATACCCAAAGATAGGTGTAGCTCTTACTCATCAACAAAGAAACAGAGATCAACAGTTGATTAAACCACAGTGAATAAAGGACAGTGTGGTGTTAAACACCTCTTAAGTCTGCAATTCAACTCCTACACAAATACTCATGGGAAAATATGAAAGAGTGGACAGGATATCCCATTGTTTAGACAGTATCTTTTAGATATTACAAGGAAACTGCACTAATTAAATCTCAACAATAATGTTTTCCTAAACAAATCCAGAAAAAAAGCATGACTACTTTATATGCAAATGTGCACAGGAGAAAGTTCACTTGGTCTCACCTCTAAATGAGAAGCTGCAGGTGTTCAAAGACTACAAAGATGGAGAATTAAGTCTCTACATGCATGATTTCCTGCATAGTATGTCTAATTTCATATGGTTCTCTCTGTACACATGTATATACTAGCAAGTCAAAATTGACTCAATATATTGTATAAACAGACATGTGTGTGTATGAACTATTTATGCCTAACATTAATAATTAGGTACATAAATGTATATATTTATAGCTCATAAAATCTAAATATACTCATGTCTATAAGGCAGATATAATTTTAACATTACTAAATACAGTCTAAATAATTAAACGTTCTTCAAAGTCATCATGAAAATAATATTGAATTAAATAATGGAATTTAAAACTGCAAAAACTTTGGAAACATATCTGGATATTTGATAGGAAATGCAGCAGTAATGCTTGCTTTCAAGAAAAGACAGATATCAGGGCAGGATTAGACCCTGGGAACCACAAACCATCACTAGTGATTTCTTTCAGATACATTGTTGAATTCACAAGTAAAGAAACTCTTAAATTTGGATATTTTGTTTTGTCTAGCAAATCCTAGTATAAAGAAATTTTCAGTCTGTTAAGTCTTGTGAAACAAGGAGGCTACATATTCATAAATTTTCTTAATTTCACCTGCAAGAAGATCAATGTTGACCAAGCAGTGGTGGTACATGCCTTTAATCCCAGCACTTGGGAGGTAGAGATAGACAGATCTCTGTGACTGCGAGGCCTGCCTGATCTACAAAATTGCAGGCTACAGAACAGGCTTCAGAGCTACAGAGAAACCCTATCTCAAATAAATAAACAAATAAACAAAAAAACAAAACAAAGAAAAATATGTTAAGAAGAAAATGAACTGTGAAGTGAAACTATTTTCTCTGTGTTTTTACTTGGAATGTTCTTTGAACTCTTATTTATTTATTGCATTGTGGCCTTTGCTATATTCTACTCATCTTTATACTAGTAAACCATACCATGATCCACAGTATTCTTAATTACTTTAATTAACTGGTCAGGGCTATGCTGGTATTGAATCTTAATTATGCATATGGAAATGCAGATATATTTTACATATGTAAACAGAAATGTAGGCATATTATACAAATGCAAACTAATTAGATTTTAAAGCAAATACATATTGAATTCTGCGAGTAAAGGCTTTAGTTTTCACACTAAATTTTCTAAGAATATTTTCAATAAAATTAATCCTCAAATTGTAACATTATATCAAAGACCTAAATACACATTAAAGGCTCTTTGTTAAATACAGTCACGAATACAGCATGGTATCATTTGGCATTTTAAAACATGGAGTTCCTACTACCTCTCATATGTATATTTAATACACAAGTCTGAAGAAGGGGTCATGATACTAGTATTAAAATAGAAATCTTAGGATTTTATACAAATGAATATTGTATGAAAATAATAGAGAAGTCTCAATCTACTGAAATCTTTACAATTCTAACAAAAAAAAATGAGCTCAAACCAATGCCAATGCCTTAGGTATTCCTGAAATTGTCTAATAAATTGTAATTGAAAACAGTGTAAACTCCTTTTTAAACTTCTTGGAATTTTAATACAGAAGTTTCCAATATTTTTTCTGTGTGAAAGGTAAAAGTCATGAAACTCCTGAAACGAAATTACAGCCTTGGTGAAATTTATTTCACAACAGTATAGGTAAGAATAAACAGTGCAACAAAAGATAAAAGAAGAGGGTCCCTATGCTCCCAGCACAGATTTGTGTTCCACCAACCTTAGTCAAGAAGTTTCTTACTGCAGACTAGTGGGTATTGAAGAGACTCAGAGTGCTGAGAGAATGCAGCTGTGAGTGGTGAGCTGTAGATGGGGCATCTGTGTCACTCTCCTGCCTGAAGAAGACTCAGAGAATATTGCATGAGAAGACGGGAAGAATGTAAGAGTCAGGGTATATATATATATAGAGAGAGGAGTACTCTGAAATGCTGGCCCCTTGACATGACATGGCCATTGCACACATGAATTCAAAGAAGCTTTCTTTGTTACACAGGTTTACAACCGGATGAAGTCTGAGAGAGGGAGAACAGGCTTCTAAGAAGTTATCCAAGAACAGAAAAGATGTAGAACATTATTAGTCATTGATAAACATGCTAAAATATCATTAAACACCTATAAAGTGTAAAATGTAGATAACTAAAATATCCTACATGAAAGGAAATATAATAAAACTGGATCTTTCATTTATTATTGCTGAAAATGCAAACTGATACAATTATGCTGTAATAGAGTCATCGTGTCGCATAAAACTAAATACAGGCTTACAGAATTATGCTACATTTATAGTTCTGGCTATTTATATAAGGAGAATAAAAACTTTTGTTCATACAGCAATAATTGTGTATGTCTATGACGACTTTATTTATTACACTAAAGAAACAAAAGCAATTCAGATAGACTTCAGAGGGTACATTGTCAACTGTAAAGTAATACAAAAAATGAGAAAGAAAGATTGAGGCAGAGAAATTTATTGATGCTGTAAATAATAGATGACCCTTGGGCATGCATTTGTACTTAAGGTGTATGCGTATGCATGCATGTCCACGTGTGTGGGAGCCTATGCATCTGCAGGTGTGCATATGTGAAGAGGCGAGAGGTTGACATGAGATGTTTTGCTCTTCACTGTCCAATTTATTTTACTGAAACAAGCTCTGAAATTGGACCTAAGGTTCACTGATTTATCTTCTCTACCAGCTAGCCCTGAGGATTAATGAAGGCTTCCAGGTGCCAGTAGACGCTTGAATATTAAAAACATGGACTCAGTTTGAACTTGTCTGCTCCTCATGCCCTACTTAAAAATGCTTAGGAAACTGAGGTAAAGGAGCTAACTCACTAGCATACATTTTTGAAATAACACTGTGAAAGGTGTGAGTTGATTTGTGGTTGTAAAGATAGTTTGTGAAAGGCTGAGACTGGATTTGCTGTAAAGGAGAAATATAGGGATCCTTCTGTTTGAACTGCTTGAATACAAACTGTAACTACAGTCACACACATCTGTATAAGTGCTAAAATTTCACAGAATTAACTCAAATGCAGTCTGAGTTTCTATTAAACATGTGAAACATATAGAAGAAGACAGGTCTTATTGGAGAAAGTGGGTGGGTCACTGTGGATGGACTGTGAAATTTCAGAAGCCCAAGCCAGGTCCACTGGCTCTCTCTCTCTCTTCTTGCTTCTGTCTGCAGATACAGATGTGGCACTCTCGACTTCTACAGCAACACATCTGCCTAGATTCTACCATACTCTTTACCACAATGATCAGTAAACTAAAACTCAGAAACTGCAAGCAAACCCCAATAAAATCTCTTTTATAAGTGGTTGTCATGTTCATGGTGTCTTTTGCCAAATTAGAACAGTGACTAAGACAAGTAAAATTATGTGAAATTTCCATATAGATTTTACATTTTTATCTCTGACTGAAAGTTGAAGGAAAAAAGCAGAGGATGAATTTTAATTTGTGCTGTATAATATTTTCTTGGGGGAAATTTGTTAAAGTGTGGAATGTTAAAGGGGAGTTGAGAGCTGACCATGATGGAGGCATACACCTTTATTGTAGCATTCTAGAGGCAGAGGCTTAGTGAATCACTGTTAATTTTGATTCCAGCCTAGTCTACATAACTAGTTGCAGGGAAGTCAGGGGCTATATATACAGTTTCAAAACAATATTTTAAAAGGAAAGAAAAGAAACAGAAAGGCAAACAACAAGGTTTCTAAAGAAGAATATGCCTTAGGCTCAAGTTGTCCTAAGGGAAGTGAGCTGTGAAAATGTGCAAGAACCTAAGCTGAAAAGTGTCAAGTAGAAATAATTTTGTTTCAGTTTCTAGTAGCTGACAAGTTACAGGAATAGAGACCCTCTCTGTGAGGTGTGTACCTGTCTCTAAATTCTAACAGTTCAATTTTCTTCATGCCTTTCTGAAAAATAGCCCAACTAAAAATGCAAACCCCTTTCCTTCCCTGCAATGCAGAAGAGTCTTGAACAAATTCTTCTCACTTTTATATGACCAGGAATTGTTGCAGGGGTCTGCTTGGTCGTTTCTGGCTGCTTAGACCCGAAATAATGACACAGAAAATTGTATTCATTAAGTCACTGTTTGGCCCATTAGCTCTAGCTTCCTATTGGCTAACTATTACATCTTAGTTTAACCCCTTTCTATTAATCTGTGTATCACTACATGACTGTGGCTTAACGGCAAGATTCTAACCAGCGTCTGTCTCAGGTAGGAGCCCCATGGTGTATCTCACTCTGCCCTTCTTCTCAGCATTCAGGTCTGTCTTCTCTGCCTACCTAACTTCTGCCCTATCAGGCCAAGCAGTTTCTTTATTGATTAACCAATGAAAGCATATAAATAGAAGGACCTCCTATACCACAGACCAAGCTACACAACTGTCACAAATATGTAGAGGGTCCCATGTGCGTTTCCTGGTTGCTGGCTCACAATTTGTGAGCCAGGTTAGCTGTTTCTGTGATTTTTTTCTTGTCATGTCTTGATCCCTGTATTGCCTACAATCCTTCCTCCCTCTCTTTAGAAGGATTTCCCAATCTTGGGGCAGAGTTTGGCTGTTGGTCTCTGTATTGGTTTCCATTAGTTACTGAATAAAAACAGCCATCATCAAATTAAATGGAGAGACTCAAAACAATTCCACTAAAATCAGGAGAAAGTCAAGTTTGTTCACTTTATCCATATCTATTCAATAAAGTACTTTAAGTTCTAGCTAGATCAATAAGACAACAAAAGGAGGTAAAGGGAATATAAATTAGAAAAAAATGTCAAAGTATCACTGTTTGCATAAGATAACAAAATACATAAGGGATAAGAAATGCTACTGGCAAACACCTACAACTGTTAAAACCATTAGCGAAGTGGCTTGATAGAAAATTAAGTATATATATATATAAGACCTTTGGTATACAAATGATAAGAGGGCTGAAAAAGTAATTAGGGAAACAATACTCTTCACAATAGCCACAAACAGTATAGAATATCTTGCGGGTAACTCTAATAAGAAAATAAAAGACCTGAAAGACAAGTGTTTCAAGTCTTTGAAGAAAGAAATTGAAGATAACAGAAGATGGGAAGATCTCCCATTATCATGGATCATCAGGATTAACATAGTAAAAATTGCCATCTTATCAAAAGCAATCTACAGATTTAATGCAGTTCCCACCAAAATTCACCACAATTCTTTACAGACTTTGAAATGACAGTACTTATCTTCATATGGAAAAATAAAAAACCCAAAATAGCTAATACAATAAGTGAACCATTGGAGCTATCACCATCCCTGATCTCGAGCTCTATTATAGAGCTATACTAATTAAAACAACATAATATTGCCTCAAAAGCAGGCAGTAGATCAATGCAATTGAGTTTAAGACTCAGATGTAAATCTATAAAAGTATGGACATCTGATTATGACAAATAAAATAAAATTATACAGTGGTATAAAGAAAACATCTTAAACAAACGGTGCTGACATAACTGGATAGAAGAATGCAAATAGATCTATATCTATTACCCTGCACAAAACTAAACTCCAAGTGGATCAAAGACCTAAACATAATTCCAGTTACACTGAATCTAATAGAAGGGAAAGTGGGAAATAGCCTTGAAAATTGCCATTATCCTATTCTTTTTTTTTTAATTTTTATTGTTAAAAGAAAAATTTACATTTACTCCCCTTGTTCCCGGCCCTCCCGCTCCCCCACTACCCCACTGCCCTCCCCCTGCTTCCTTAAGATGGTGCAGGATACCC
>JAQHUG010000588.1:365821-383226 GCA_028555095.1 Dicrostonyx torquatus
AAGACACGGATATTAATCCACAAAGCTATGAACACCTCATATTTGACAAAGAAGGTAAAACTATGCAATGGAAGAATGAAAGTATCTTTCAAATGGTGCTGGCATAACTGGATGTCAACCTGTAGGAGAATGAAAATAGACCCTTATCTATCACCATGCACAAAACTCAAGTCCAAATGTCTTAAAGACCTCAATGTAAATCTGACCATACTGAACCTGATAGAAGAGAAAGTGGCAAGTAGCCTGCAATACATGGGCACAGGAGACCACTTCATATGTAAAACTCCAGTGCCACAGACAAGAAGAGGAAAAATAAATAAATGGACCTCCTGAAACTGAGAAGCTTCTGTAAAGCAAAGGGCATAGTCATTAAGACAATAAGGCATCCTACTGAATGGGAAGATCTTCACTAACCCCACATCAGACAATGGCCTGATCTCCAAAATATACAAAGAACACAAGAAACTGGACATAAAAATTCTAAATTACACAATTAAAAAATGGGGTAATGATCTTAACAAAGATTTCTCAACAGAAATAATTTGCATGGCCAAAAGATACTTAAGGTCATGTTCAACTTCCTTAGTGATCAGGGAAATGCTAATAAATGACTTTGAGATACCATCTTACACCTTACAGAATGGCTAAAATCAAAACCACCAATGATAACCTGTGCTGGAGAGGATGTGGAGTAAGGGGAACACTCCTCCATTGCAATTGGGAATGCAAACTTATGCATCCACTTTAGAAGTCAGTGTGGCGGTTTCTCAGGAAACTGGGAATCAACCTACCTCAGGATCCAGCAATACCACTCTTGAGAATATACCCAAGAGATACTCAACTGTACTACAAAATCATTTGTGCTACTATGTTCATAGCAGCATTATTTGTAATAGCCAGAACCTGGAAACAACCTAAGTGCCCCTCAATGGACGAATGGATCAAGAAAGTGTGGAATATATACACATTAGAATACTACTCAGCGGTAAAACAATGACATCTTGAATTTTGCATGCAAATGGATGAAATAGAAAACTCCACCCTTAGTGAGATATTCCAAACCCAAAAAGATGAGTATGGTATGTACTCACTCATTAGTGGAACATATCAATTTAAAAAAAAAGGACAATATGCTTATTGCTCACAAGCCTAGAGAACCCAAATTGCATGTTGAACCCACCCCCCAAAAAATACATATATATATCCTCCTGGAAGTTGGAAGTGAACAAGTTCACCAGGCAAAAGTTGGAAGCACGGGTATGGGTATGGGGGTGGAATAAGGGTTGGGGGTGGGGGTAGGCACAAGGGAGGTGGGTAGAAGGGAGAAGGAAGAACTGGGGAGAGCCTGGGGTTGGGGGAGGGTGGAGATGGAGGAATGGTGGATATTGGAGAAGGGAATAAGTTATCTACATAAAGGGAGTCATTTTAAGTTTGGCAAGAGACTTGTCTCTGGAAGGGATCCCACGTGTTCACAGGGATGTCCCCAGCTAGGTGCTTGGGCAGCAGAAGAGAGGGTGTCTGATCTGACTGTTCCCCATAGTGATATTGTTGAATATCTTGAGTGTCACCATAGAAATTTTGCATGTGGGATGGAGATAGATCCAGAGTCCCACATTCATATCAGAGCAAGGGATTGAGCTACCAAGTCCAGTGGTAGAGCAGAAGGAGGGAGAAGATGAGCAAGGAAGTCAGAACCATTGGGGACTGTCCCACCGACTGAGACAGTGTGCTTGATCTATTGGGAGCTCATCAAATCCAACTGGAGCAGGACTGAATGAGCATATGACCAAATCAGACTCTCTGAATGTGGCTGCCAATGGGGACTGACCGAGAAGCCAATGATAATGGCACAGAGACCTCTCTTTTCTGCATGTATTGGCCTTTTGGGCACCTATTCTATTTGGATGCACACCTTCTTAGACTGAGATGGAAGGGGAGGGCCTTGGGCTTCCCACAGGGCAGGGTATCTTGCCCCATCTTAAGGAAGCAAGGGGACGGCCGTAGGGTAGTGGGGGAATGGGAGGGACTGGGACAAGGGGAGTAAATGTAAATTTTTCTTTTAATAATAAAAAAGAAAAAAAAGATATTTATAACAAAGTATCAATGATTCAAAGTTAGGATTATTGTCTCGTTAAACAGACACAAAATAATCTCCTTGAAAACCAACATAAGAATCAACCAAACACAGAATTTTCCAAAAGATTTCTAGAATACTACATACTATTTCTATTGCCCTGGGTGCACCCCATCAAGAATTGGAAAGTAAGCCCTTAATGTTGAAGACACTGTACAGTTCATACCCAAGGCCCAAAGGACCCTGAGCTGGAGCGGTCCTGAATGCCTTCTCCCTAAGTACTGACATTCATAATAGTAAAAGGCACTGTGCAAGCTTAGCAAAGAGGGAATCAACAATAGGTTTATCCAGACATCACACTCATGACCCACAATAATGACCAACAAGGCATGATAACTCTAAGGATACAATAGTGGCATGAATACCTTGGGAGTAACCAAGAGCTTCCTAAAAAGCCTTGGGATCCACTTGCAAAGAAACAAATCATGCCTGTGGAAACCGAGACAAAGACCTAAAGCTAGGAAGTCATAAATCTTGGAGAAGAACCTATAATAGATACTTTGTTAACCCAAGACAATCCCTAATGACACACTAAATATTTGTCCTTATACCTACAGATATGTATCGTCCTTACTCTCATCAAGGACAACAATAGCTATGCCAAAGTGGTTGGGGAAAGAGCACAAGGTCTTAAAACTACACATAGAGCTACAGTCAGCTAAGGAATTATGAGAGTGTGAAAAATAGTTTTCCATGGGGAAGAGCATATCAGTTGGCTAGTCAATGCCAATGAAAATATATATTACATAAATATATATAACATATATATTACACACACATATATTATATGATAACAATTATTGAAAACCAGGAAAAATCTAAGAATGTGTCTGTCTTGAAAAATAAAAATCAAAAAAGAATATTATATAAATAATATATATTGTTATATCATATATTATATTACACAAATATATTACATTTATTTATAACAAAGCATAAATATATTTAAGAAATATATATATATTATATGATAACAATTATTGAAAAACATGACAATGAATTTTAAAGATAGTAAGGGGGCTTGTACATTGGAGTGATTGGAGAAAGAAATGGGAACTTTAAAATGGTATAATTATAATAATAATATTATAATGTCAAAAAGTAAAAAAAAAAAACAACAAATATTAAAGGAAACCTTTCTGACAGTGTGAATGTTCACATCATTTTAGCTCTTAAACTGGTTACTTTTAATACATGAGGCAGGATTTATAGCTATATACTAGAGATCACACATTTGCTTTTAACAGATTAAAAAATAAGACTTCTTGATCCGTGCTCAGACTTGCTACAGTAGGCTAACCTTTTGGCCTTGAAAAAAAAATATTGGGATGTTGGTTTTTGTTTAAAAAGTTGAGAAGTATTTTTTACTTAAGGACTTTCTTGCTGTTTGATAGATGATGGGATTTATGTAAAGAATATGAATTATTTGGCTCCCATGTAGTGGTGGTGGAAAAGTAGTCAGTCCTCTAAAATACTAAAAATTCATTGTTCTGGGAATTGGATACCCCTGTCCTGAATGTGGCTTCTTGCTTTTTTGTTCATTCAGGAAAATGGAAAGTCAGGCAGTATACACTTCACTGTTTTGTTTGTTTGTTTGTTTAAGAAGATGTTATAACTATTTTTAAGTAACCACTGACCTTCTTCTTAGATTTCAGCATATGTATGGACACAAGGTCCTGTACATACCAAAAAGATTATAGTTAACTACTAGCATTTTAACTGTAAAATAATATTTAGCTAAGATGTGTTCATTGTTTCTTAAAACATGCTACTGCTCACAGGCTACAGTGTAGTAAAAAACTACATTTTAAATGCATTGGGAAATCAATGCAGGGAAGTCCCTGCACCTTAATTTGATAAAATACTTATGGAGGTCATTTGCAATCAGACCACTGATGTATTTGAGATACATCTAAAATAAGAGTAATGCCATATGCATATATTTTAGATATTTTGTGTGTTTTTATTACTTTGATCTGTGATTAATGTACACATACATAAAGACAAACATGTCTCTCTATGTATTAATGTTGACTGGTTTGTTTAATAGATATCATGAACATTAATTGGGGTGAAGCTGAAGACTTAGTAATAAGATAGTGATCTGACCACGTAAGAGGAAGTACAAAGTTCTGAAAACAAAAAATGAAAGATTAAACAAAAAGAAAGAAAGAAGTTAATGATGGAAGTCGCAGCATGCTCCTGTGACCCCTCCTACCAAGGCATCATTGCCCTTTCCCTGATGAAACTTCTCAGCTCTATTCATAGTTATATTATATCTAATGAATCTAATTTCAACAGACATACTTTTGGGTATAGACAGGTTCTACGAAAACCTCCATCTCTCCTATGAAGCAGATTTCCCTACACTTCCCTCAATACAAACAAGGTAAGAAGAAATAGAACATCATGACCAGATGTGAAAGTCCAGATGTGAAAGGCAACTTTTGCCTTGTCAATTAGTTTATTGTACCCTATACTCTGGAGTTTCCTTTCTATTTGCTATACACAGGCTGACATTAGCGTTGACTACACAAATCCTGTGTCTTTGTCTGAATGCTTCTTGTTTAGACGCAGAACTAAGATCCCCATGGTTGGGATCAGAATGAAGTCAAGTCAATGCATCTTATCCTTAATATTAACTTTGTTGTTTTAGGTCACTTCATCCTGATTAACAAATTACATGAATGTATTATTGATAATAAATTCAAGAGAATTGCTGAATTGGCAACAATGGTTCTGCTGCAGTAAGTGGATACTCCTTCAATGAGGAAGAACTGAAGCATCTCAAGCACTGCAATAATTCATTGTTAAAGTTTCATTGCTGGTCTGCAAGGAGATGGCCCAAGGGATAAACACCCTTGCCTCAAGCCTGACAGCCAGAGACCTCTGTCTAGGATCCCATGGTAGAAAAAGTTAACTGATTACAACAAGTTTTCCTCTGACATGTGTTATAGTACAAAAACACAAGTACACACTTAAATATAAATTAAGTAAGTAAGAATATTGTTTCGGGGTCTAACGAGTAGTTAGGTGGGTAAAGAGCTTGATACAGAAGCATGAGTACTAGGATTTGGATCCCTAACACCCACATAAATCATGGCAGCCTGCTGAAAAGGAGAGTGCAGCAGAGTTCCAGACAGGGGACTTGTGGAACAAGCTGGCTAGATAGACTAACCAAATAGGTGAGTTTAAGGTTCAAGGAAGAGACTATGCATCAACACAAAATGTGGGAAATGATTGAAAAAGGCAGTTTATATCAATTTCTATTCTCCAAACTCACACATTTGTATGCACGCCTAGAACCGTGTACACTTACCCACACACAATTTTATGTAAACAAACACACATGCATATACTATATGTATAGAAACATATAATAAAACTTTTTGCAAAATATACTGTCATTTTTTATGTGTTTAAATGTACATCTTGGGCATCTCAGCTTCACTGCAGTCCTTATAAACTATGCAAAAGAAACCTTACATGCAGCTAGAAGTTTTAATCTAAGTAACAAAGAAATCAAGTCTTCTATAGAAAAAACAGTTTCAATCTGAGAATGCTAAGGCATGCTTCTGGAATCTACGCAGGTTTATTTAAATTTCAATCTCAAATAATTCACTGAGGAGTAATGGTCAGAAAAATTCAAATTAATGATGAGATTTTCAAACTGTATTATCCATAAGGACCAGACAAAGATGTAAGTAGCTTCTGTTCCCTTACAAAAAATTATTTAATTCACTAAATCATAAATTGTTACACTAACTTGGACACTAGAAGTTGAGAACCATCAAACCTTACATTATTTTTATTAAACCATCACTTATCAGATCCACGTATGAAAATTTTTGTGTTTTATTTGAGTTTCTTGTGTCTCATAAGTGCATAGTGAGAACAAATGAGTTAGGCTAATAGATTGGTTTTGGATTTCTTGAAATACACATCCTATATGTATGCTGTGAACTATGTTGAGAGATGGATTTTAGAACCTGGAATCCTAAATTGCAACTGTGTAACATGCTGCAACATAATTTCTTGGAAACTTTTCTTTCCTCCCCTTGCCTGGAGCCAACATTGCCCAATATGTTTTCAGTCTGACATAGTTATGAAGTTTGGGGACACACTGGAAAAAGAAACAGAACTTCTCAGCCGGCTGACTCTATATTAAGGGAGCTTGTATTCACAGACCAGGTACCACAAAGCAGCACAATGTGAAGTTTGTTACAACTATGGATGGACTTATGACTTGCAACAGATCCATATAAAGGTTAATATTTTAGAGCAAAGCAGGGATACACTGATCTCATTTCATGGAGACTTTCAGCTACCTAGATGAAGACAGGGCTATTATTGTATTTTCATCAATCAGTTAGTACTAAGGCATGGAGTTGATAAGTACATTTATTACAATCTAGGACACAAAGTCCCAGTTGTCAAAGTAGGTATTGGCAGCAGTCCCAGACAATAACCATATCATCTGACAAATATCATTAACCTATCAACCATGCGGCATAAACATGGAATTTTATGCAGCTATGTGACAACACTGTCAATGGCTCCTCGATTTACCTTATATTTTAGTTAGCATTTCCAATTATCAGTACAATCCAATGTGTTGCCAATGTTTCAGGACAGAAATAAAAGACAGTTATTACTATGAGATTGAAGTGAGGGGGCTAGTGATAAAGATAAAGACTGATTAAGAAAAGGGACCTTCTTATTCTTAATATTTCTCAAAATGTTTGTGCCAGAATAGTGCTGCTTTATAGTCTTGTTTGTGAGCATGCATTTAGATATATCTTTCTGTTTTTCATAACACCCTTGCAAAGAGATGGATGGAGGTATCCCTCTGGAAATCATGGGAATCATGCTTTTCAGTGTTGCATCAGCATTAACTATCTCATCCAAGAGTGTGCCTCAGGAATAGTGGTTGTCCTGTTGTTCCTGAAGTATTTTGTATAAGGAGCTTCACTTTACTCATCATTGGGTGATAAAAATAAAAAGGAATATACTGTGGATCATAATTAACAAGTGTATTTATCAAAGGAGTGCAGGTCATGCCTATCTCTGTAAACATATTAACATAATTAGAGTGGCATATTTCAGGACCATTCTTCAGTGGCTTCATTTTTAGAAAACATCTTTACATAGCTTCATGGGATGAGTAAATAAATAAAAGAGGTCTTATTTATTAGAGGCTTCCTGAGAAACCATACCAGAACATCAGCACAAGATTGTTGGTAAAGTAAATCCAACACTTTCTTTTATTGAAACAGCAAGATTCTTAAGAATTACAAAACAGCCTGGCAGTTATGAAGTATGCCATTAATCCCAGCACTTGGGAAGCAGAGGGATTTCTGTGAGTTCAAAATCAGGTTAATCTACATAGTTAGTTCCAGGACAGGCTTCCAAAGCTACACAGAGAAACTGTGTCTCAAAAAGCTAAAAAGAACGAAAGAAAGAAAAAGAAAGAAAGAAAGAAAGAAAGAACTGCAAAGCAGGGGCCTTTCCTGCCTGAAGATTAGTAGTTTTCAATTACTTTCATCTTTTATGTTAACAACTGTAGAAATATAACTATCATAACTGCTATTAATTTTAAAAGGTTTACAAAATAAAAGTATATAACAAAGGAATAAACTACTGTCCTGGATAGTTAGCTAATTTGACACCCCTGGGAAGAGGGAACCTCATTTGAGGAAGTGTCTCCATCAACTTGGTCTGAGGCCATGTTTGTGGCAGCATTTTCTTAATTGCTAATTGCTAAAGGAAACCCATCTCATTGTGGTCAGTGCCCCCCATGAATGGCTGGACCCAGTCTTTATAAGAAGACAAACTAAGAAAGCCAGAGAAAGCAAGCCAGTTGGGGGTTTTCTTTGTGGTCTCTGCTTCAGCTTCTGACTGCAGTTCCTCTTTGGGTTCCTGTCTTGGATTCCTTTGACATTAGAATGTTGTAAGATGATATCAACCCTTTCTGCCCCAAGTTGGTTTTGGTCAGTGTTTTATCACAACTACAGCAAAGCAAACTATAAAAAGCAGGCTAATAGTTTTTTCAAAGAAGGTCTGCTGTAGCTGAGGTAGACATTATGAAAGAAAATATATTTGAAAAACACCCTGAAATTACTTAAGTCAACATAAGGCAAAGGAGTGTGTCAGACAGATGCAAAGTTCTTCCTTCCTGCTCTCTAGGAGAATGAGATGTGACAATCATGTGATCATCAAAAATGATGTGTTCAGAAAAAAATTGACTCATATATGAAATAATGTTACAGATATTTTACCCAGAGACAATCATGCTTTCATCCCTAGGCTATAGTATCAATTTTGACATTTCTTTTTAGAGCATTTGGACAACAATAGAAATTTTTTAACAAGAGAATATACTGATATGATAACATCATTTTTTATAATGACAAATGATCAAAGTGGCAGCCTGATGGAGAATTGATTGAACTGAAGCAGAATTTATGAAATTGACTCAAATGCCACATTAATAAAATGTTATGGGAGAAAATAAGGAGTGAAAATATATAATAATTAGAAATGTAAAATATGAAATAGAATCAAGACATATCAGCAGACAATTTAAAGCAATAAGAAATGAAGCAGATGTGGAATCTGAAGCAGAGAAGACCACTGGATTTATTTGCAGATTCTGACTTGCAAAATGATGTATAGAGATGCCCTTAAAATTTAAAGGCTAGAGGGAAAAAAATGTTTGTGCAGAGGGGCAAGGTTTTATTGAATATATTGAGTCCAAATCAACACTGGAATGTCTAAGAATGGATTCCATGTAAATATAAAGATTTAACTTAGAGAATATGCAAGCCAAGTGTAAATATCTTTTTTGAGGAATCTATAGATAGGGAAGAAATTCAGGATGAGATTTTAATGAGTTAGTAGGTAGAAATTGTTATGTAAAGAAAATGAGAAAGAGTAGAGAGTCTGAAAGGGGTATTGTCATTGAAATAAGTAAATTACTCTAAGAAGAGAAGACTAGTTAATATTTTTCAGAAATTTATAAAACAGAATATCAACTTGTAACAATGACTTTCATGAAAGCATATGTTGGGGGGGTAAACTGGAGTGAATAAAGCTGGAATGTGAAAATAAAGAATAAAGAGTGTAATTCTTCCATGAAGTTTTCATAAGAGATTAAATGAGTGTATGGAGTTTAAAGATGGATGCTTACTTCTTGGTTATGTGTGTGTGTGTATGTGTGTGCATATTCATTTGAGAGACATTAGTTAAGAAGCACATAAAGAATCACACATACACAAAGTGTATAATTCTAAGGTATATCAGAATATAAATGACAGGACAATACTTAGATGGCAATAATGTGACCCATCCCATGTGAGAAGATTAGTGTAATTTGATGTACAATTACAAACACAGAAGTTGATTTAGCAGAGGAAAATTAATAGAACTCATTCCTAATGGTACATTGCTATTATATGTGTTTTATACAGAGAAAATGGCATCATGTGACTAAAATATGGAGGGATAGATAAGGCAGTAAGATTTTGGGAATGAGATTGGAAATGCCAGAGAATTATGCAGTCATAATTTGTATGTTTGGTGGCCATTGATTTGATCATAATTTGGACTAAATATCAAAGAAGTTCCCATAATCAGACAGCAATATAGTTTAAGTGGCTCATTTTAGATAATATTATTTCACTCATTTTCTGAATTTTGTTCAGTAGGAAAGATAAAGTATAACAAGCAATGATAATTCTGGTTTTCCCTAATTTTATAATTTGAAGGTAGGTTTAAGAAATTGCTGTAATAATTGAGAAAACTAAGGTTCAGTAGTCTATGCAGAAGCTAACCTTCAAGGAAGCCTTGTGGATAGTACTTCAAGCTGGTGTGGCTGCATAGTAAAAGTTTTATTTATTTACTAAATTATTTTGCATCCCAACCACAGTTTCCCCTCCTCTCTTTCCTCCTATTTCTTCTCCCACCTCCTCTTTCCCAATCCACTCCTCCTCTGTTTCTGTTCAGAAAGGGGCAGGCCTCCCATGGGTATCAACAAAGCATGTCAAGTTGCCATAATACTAAGCACCTCCCCTTGTATTAATTTGTTCAAGGCAACTCAGTATGAGGAATAGGTTCTTAATACTGTGCTATTTCCTGAAATGGTGAAAAAGTAGAACAAGGTAAGAAATATTAGTATGTAGGATGGTATGCAGCACAGAGTTGGCAAAAGGACTTAGGAAAAAATAGAGTGATATTAACTGGAAGGTCTTGTAGAGCTATGAAGTACTGAAGCAAACACAATTAGACAAGCAATTTGGAAAGGAAAATAAGTATCAAGGGTGGAAAACTGGACAGGAAGATTCTTAAACGTAATTAAATAGAAATCTGTATATATAAAAAGAGATATGAATAAGGAAATGGACAGGAGGAGGAATAGAGGTCTTAAGCTTCTTTGAAAATACAAAATCCATGAATGTTTTCACTCATACATTAAATATATAAAATTCTCCAACATGTTTCCAGCTTTAGCATAAAGAAACAATGTAAGCCAGGCACTCAAATTGTTAAATTCTGCAGAAAGACACAGAATGTAACAGGTGGCAGGATACATAGAGGAGGATATTAAATTGATGTGGGGATCCCCTCTGTGTGCTATGATTACCTTTAATGAATAAAGAAACTGCTTTGAACCTATAGCAAGGAAGAACATAGGTAGGTAGGGAAAGCTAGTCTGAATGCTGGTAGAAAGAAGGGTGGAGTCAGAGAGATGCCATGTAGCCCTGCTGAAGATAAACACCACTTGGAATCTTGCTGGTAAGCCACAACCATGTGGTGACACACAGATTAATAGAAATAGGTTAAATTAATATGTAAGACTTAGCCAATAAGAAACTAGAGCTAATGGGCCAAGCAGTGATTTAATTAACACAATTCTGTGTGATTATTTCAGTTCTGGGCAGCAAGGACGAACAAGCATCTCCTTCTACATTAAATGAGTCACACATTAAGCAGTTTAAAAAGGCAGGACTTGTTGACCTGAGAGGTGAAGGTAGTGTATGGGTGAAGGAAGGACTGCAAATACACAGCTGATGACTTAAGAGAGTCTGTGAGGAGAAACAGATCTCACAGAAATGCCATTTGTTTTATAATGCAAAGAGATTATAGAAATATATAAAGAGCAGGTTGAAATAGAGGAATCTTGAGATATGTAAGAAATATGATTTTCTCATATATACACTGAGTAAAAGTTTCACATACACAGTGTATGTGAAAAGCTCCTCTGCAAGCAGACTCCTGATCTAGCTTGTCATATGGAAATAATCAAGCCTTTTCTGGTATGTTCTTTCAGTATTAAAGCAGGTATTCAGAAGGATCTTCTATTGCTAAGATGTATGAAAAGAATACTTGGCTGAACTACCATCTGGAAACCAAAAATATTCTAGTTTTGGGTTAGAAAAACCATGTTCAGAGTTAGGATATACTTACTATGCATTAGTAGCCCCCAAAGGTGGGGAAGTAATCCTTATTGTTTACCCATTTTCTTTTATCACTTGACTTTAGTAAGAATGATTCTCAGCTATTTCAGTCATTTAAAAGTAGTAGCATCATGAAAAATGTTGACAGAGTTCATGTAAAGTGCTATAACCTCAAAAACATATTACAATGTGAACTTATAAATATTCTAATTAACTAGATTCAGTAATCCTTGGATATGTACGTAGGGGGTGAATTTCTCAGTAAAAAGATCTTTGAAGAATGTCCTTAGGTGGCTTCAGTGCTGTGAAAATATCACACTTATGTGACAGAGGAAAATTATTTCAATGTACTGAAAGTCAATAAATAATAAATAGTAAGGTATGATTATCAAGAGCTTTTTTGCTCTGAAGGTCATTATTATAAAGAGGTTTTTGCTCTCCCTACTGTGTGTGCCACACATTTATACAGCTGCCAGAGTTATGGGTGTATCCTAAAGCAAACACTCCCGACTTTGTACAGTGTTGAAAGGGATGGGATGCTTACACTATCTTTTTACCAAGGCTTGTAGATGTACCCTTCTCTGTATTTTTCTTATTTTCTTTCACTTTGTTTTATGTGTGGGGTGGTAACTGTTCCTGGGGACTTGAACATGTTAGACAAGTGCTCCACTATTAAACAACTGTTTTCTTCCTTTGTAATTACATAGTCCTTTCTTTTGAGGAAATGCAAAAGTTAGGGGGAAATATGACATTTGAGGTAAAGTCTTGCTATTCTATAGCCAATACTATAGTTTTGTAATCCCTATGGTGACTTTAAGTCTATTGATTCGGTTAGAAGCATTTCTCACCACAAGACCTTAATTCTCCCTTGCCTCTCTGGACAATATCACCCCCCTCTGTAGCCCTAAAATAAAATTTAGAGTGTTGGATTAAATCTGAATGATATTTGCTTTCTTTTTAATACACTGACTGAATGTTATATCAAATCAGATACTGGAATGTTCCCTGATATTCTGTGATAGTTAAGGGGTATAAGTTTATATTAAACATGTTAACATCTTATTTATATAATCACTTATATAAATACAGGGTCTTGTTTCCAGCTAACAATGACATTTAAATAAGACAGTCATTATCTACATAATCATAGAAGACAGAACATCATTGAAATATTATTGTTACAGAAATGGAAGATACTGTCACTGAACAACTGATCTTATTTTACATAACTGCTTATTTCATCAAATGACCCTCCAATGCCCATTGCAGTTGAATTGGATTTAAATATGTCTGCACATTTTTATTGTTTCATAGCATCATTTTTCTCTGGTTTTGAAATGGCATAAGTCAAAGTTTACCTATATTTGTGTGCTGCAACTTTGATTTGTTATCACCACAAATATGTGGAGAAGCTGACATATAACAGGCTGATAGTCAACACCAGCAACTCAAGATAAAATTACATCCTTACATGCAGTGTTTGTTGTCAGCTGCATCTGAGCAGAGGAGGATGGAACATTAACTTCAGCCCCCTCACCTCCCTGATTCTGGGCTAAGGCTCTCAGATGTAGGGTAATTTTGAACTCCATTAGTCTTGTATGCTCAGGCTGGGAGAAGATTCATTTCTATGCAAGTCCTGCAACTGGTTGCTAATAAAACCTTCCTCTGACAAATAAATGGCCTGTAATAT
Organism: Dicrostonyx torquatus; assembly: GCA_028555095.1. Classification (NCBI taxonomy): domain Eukaryota; kingdom Metazoa; phylum Chordata; class Mammalia; order Rodentia; family Cricetidae; genus Dicrostonyx; species Dicrostonyx torquatus. The sequence continues at coordinate 379,101 of JAQHUG010000588.1, forward strand.
AACCTGCTCCAGGGCAGTGAAATCTCAACCACTCAAATATGATCTGTAGCAAAGCAATATGCGATGTTCTTCCCCCAGCTATCCAGAAAATGCTGCCCAATCCCTTTCCTTGTCCAAATTTCTATATTAGTGCACCAAAAACTATAGATCATCTGCCACAAAATAGCAAATATTATTTTGTGATGATTTATACTTTTAAATAACATAGTTATTAAGCTTAATATAATACCCTGTTAGAGCAGTATAAACTAAATTTGGGATACTTTTATTAAGTGACATGATAAAAACTAAATCAAGTAAAGCATAGAATCTTCATTTGCAGGCCATAAAACAAAATGCTCTATCTCTTTCCTGATTATCTGAGAAGTAAAATAAAACCTTCACTGAAGCAAGTAGAATTGTTTCAAAATATTAATTACAATTGATCAATATATTAAGTATAGATTAACAGAGCTTGAGGCAGGAACAGAAGAGATAATTATGCCCAGGATGTGTAAAAGATTTACATAAAATACATACCTCCTATAACCTTATTGTCAGGGATATAGTGTGATATATATATATATATATATATATTTGTTTTATATATATATATATATCATATGAAATAAAGATTAGAATTGTGTCTCACTTGTGAAGCAATAGCGAAATGATGGTCATTGTTTTCACAAAATAGCACATACTCAGTACTTAATACCTGGGGCTTTTTATAAATTCCATACCAGCTACAAATCCAGAAACATTCCATGTATTCATAATTATTGTAGGACATTTGCTGCATTCCTAGTTATAAACAGCAGTGTTCATCTTTCTACATGGCAAATATATTTGAATTGCTCTGCTGGTAGGCATTATTGTTCAGCTTTTTCATCCTATTAAGGTTTTCATAAGTTCCATGAAGTTTGACAAGGATTCGAAACTTGAATTCAGTTTAAAATTGGTAAAAGTGTTATTTTATTTTCTGACATGTTGAGGTAGAATGGCCAAGCCAATGGCAAATATATATAGCGTCAACAAAGCAGTGTTCTGTAAATAAAATACAGAACTCAGAGCCAAGTGTGGGGACTCATGCCTGGAATGTTAGCATATTTGGTGCTGAAGGATAGAACAATTAAGATCAGTTTAAGGCTGGCATACAGAATAATATCTTATCTTAATGAAAACAAGGAATTGTCCAGGTTCAACATCTCCTGTGGTTTCCACAGATCATCTCCTCCTAACCTCCCTCTCCTAATTCATTGTTTATCCTAATCCCCGATTCAACAATGTTCCCCCTACTAACCTACAGGTCCTGACTCCCAGAATACCAGGTATGTTGCCTGCAGATCTCTTCTCTCTTAAATCCAAGTTTCCTCCAAATCCCATTCCCCATGATCACCGCCAGCTCTGCAACAGAACTCTTATGGCAGCCTTCCATGCTTCACTGATCCCATCTCCAGCAGGTCCCATAAATCTTCCCATCTAACCCCCTCACCCTACTCATTGCTTTGCCTCATTCTCAAATTCAGCAGGCACACCCCACTAAACCAAGGGCTGCTTCTGTAAGAGTAACACGTAGGATGACATTTGGATCCAAACTTCGCCTTCTGCTCCTGTAGCTCCAATCCCGAATCTCACACCATATGTGTAGCACAAAAAAAAAAAAAACTGCTGTATTCTCCCTGTGTGCTCTCATCCCATCACCAATGAATCACAAATGATACTGTCCAGTGTTCCTTCCCCCAACTAATCCCTCCAACACCAGCAGGCATCCCTGTGAACACAATAGCTTGGCAGGCCAGAAAAACAGAAGCCAATCCAATTCCCCATCTCATCCCTATCTCTGCAATAGAATACCAGATTCAGCCTTCTGTCCTCCTCTACCCACATTTCCTGTGGGTCCCACAGACCTTCCCCTCCTAATCTCCTTCTACCCACTTGTTGCTTTATCACAGCCACCCAATCCAACAGGGACACCCTACTAACCCATAGATATACCCTGCCACTAAGCAAATAGGTTGTATATAGATCATCTCCTCAATTTCGTTCTTTAGACCCAATTCCTCAGTCTTATCCCCAGCAATAAATCAGACCCTCTGTGGTAAACTCTCTTCACTGTCTTCCCCTATTCTAAGGGGGAAAATATCAAAATAAGCAGATCCTGGTTGAACACTCTGCTCTTCTCCCTCTAGTGAATCATTCAGACCCATAGTCTATTATCATTTCTAACTGTCAGCTTCCAATATCCAGGGACATATTGTACCTGGAACTCCCAGTGGGCACAACTACCAGGTTCAAAGAAAATTCCTACCAAGCAACACAGGCAATACATATCACTATTCAAAATTCAAGAGAGGAAATAGAAAACAAGAGCAAAATAACCACTCAACAGAGACAAATATAGAAATCATCACCTAGACCTATAATCACCCCAGTCCCAGAGGATTAGACAGCAGTGTAAAAACATGCTCAATAACAGCCTGGACAATATATCTCTCTTAGAGCCCAACTACCTACCATAGGAGGCTGTGAATATACCAACATAGTTGAAGCCCAAGTAAAAGACCTTAAAACTGCCTGTATGAAGATAATAGAGTTCCTAAAAGATAAAATCAAAAATTCTACAAAAAGTCAAGAAAAACACAAACAGAGTGAAGAATTGAACAAAGGCCTTGAAGAAATGCAGGAAAACACAAACAGTGGAAGGAAGTGAATAAAAGTGTAGGATTTCCATGGTATTCAAGACTTGAGAAATGAAAATGCAATCAATAAAGAAACCCCAAGCTGAGAAAATTCTGGAATGGAAAATTTCAGGAATTCAAACAAAACTACAGAAGCAAGCTTCAATAACAGAATAAAAACAATGAAAGAAAAAGAATCACAGCCACTAAAGTAGGAATAGAAAGTGTTAAATAAGAGTTCTCCTGACTCAAATATCCAAAAACCTAAGAAAAGTAGAAAAAGAAGGATCCTAAGTCAAAGGCACAGAAAATATTTTCAACAAAATCATAGAAAAAGCTTTCCCAAAATAAAGAAGGGATATCTATAAAGGCAAAAGAAATACAAAGGTACAAGTAACATAAGAATATCGAAGAGATAGAACCAGAAAATAAACAAAGTACTAAACATACAGAACCATGAGAGAATATTAGAATATGCAAGAGAAAAAGATCAAATAAAGCATAAAGGTAAATCTGTTATTTTACACCATACATTTCAATGGAGACTTTGAAAACCAGAAGGTCATGGATAGTTGTACTGCTGACTCTAAGAGACCATAGATGCTCACACAAACTGCAATGCTCACCAAAACTTTCAATTACCATAGATGGAGAAAGTAAGGTATTTCATGATAAAAATAGAATTTAAATATTGTTCATCTAAAAATTCAGCACTACTAATGGTACAAACTTAGGAGGTTAAGTACAATCACAAAAACACAGAGTATAAATAACCTCATAGCATCAAAATTAAAAGAAGGGAAACACACATACAGACACCATCACCAACACCATTAATACCATGAATAACAACAACAAAATAACAGGAATCAACAATGATCGTCATTGATGTCTCACAATATTAGTGGTTTCAGTTCCCAATAGAAAGACACAGACTAAGAGATTGTATGTGAAAACACCGTCCTTCTATGTTTTGCATCCACAGAACACATCCCAGGCATCAAACACAGACATTAACCTCAGGATAAAGAATTGGAAAAAGGAGAAAAGCCCGCCCTTTTAATGGCGGCGAGTCCTTGGTGATCTGAAGCCACAGCTTCAGATCCACCAGCTCAACTCAGGGGTAACACCAAACTCTAGCCCCCAGGCTCTCTGCTCGATTGAGAGGCCCCCACTCCCCCTACCCCGGCTTTTCTGTGTCCCACACTCCAGAGTGTCCCTGGGCAAGGCTCCCCTTTGATGGGCCCCAGTTCCCTGCGGGAATTGTCCTGCAGCAGGGCTGGGACCTTGGACAAGGGTGGATCCAGCATAAACCTACAGGGCTCCAGCAGAGAAGCCGACCCCTTTGATTGTGGCTGGTCCTTGGTGAACACCACTGCTCCAGATCCCTCCAACTGGAGTGGACCAGAGCAATTACCTAAGACCAAGCAAGTGACCACTACCTACTACTAGTTGATCCACCTGGA
>JAQHUG010000588.1:388996-400026 GCA_028555095.1 Dicrostonyx torquatus
CATTATCAATAAATGAATGCTTCTGGTCAAACTTTATGTCTGCATGTGGAAGAATGCAAAAACATCCATATTTATCACCCTGTACAAAACTAAAGCCAATTGGGTCACAAACCTCAACAGAAAATCACATACATTGAACCCAATGGGAGATTAATTTGGGAATAGACTTGAACATATTGGTACAGGAGGCAACGTTCTGAAGAGAAAACTGATAGTAAAAGCACTACAATTAGCAATTAATAAATAGGACCTACCTCACGAAACTGAAGAGTGTCTGTAAGGCAAAAGCATTATCAATCAGATAAAATGGCAGCCTATAAAATAGGAAAAAATTTTATCAATTCAACATGAGATAGAAGACTAATTATTCAAACTATACGAAGAACTAAAGAAATTAGATATCAAAAAACTAAATAATCCAATTAAAAATGGGTATCAGATCTAAATAGGGAATTTCTAATAGAGAAATCACAAATGACTGAGAAACACTTTAAGAACTTTCCAAAATTCTTTGCCATCATGAAAATACAAATCAAAACTACTTTGAGATTCCATTCTACACATGACAGAATTGCTAAGACCAATAACACAAGTATGTGAAATACTTACCCATATTCATCTCATCCATTACTGGGGCAGTGCAAACTTTCACAGTCATTATGGAAATCAATATGGAAGTCCCTCAGAACATTTGGAATTATCTACCCAGAGATCCCGTGATATTTTTTACTTTATATTATTTTGTTGAGTTTCGTTCTATCTCTTAGAAGCCTATTCTTAAAGAGAATAAGGAAGTAGATAAAGAGGGGAGTGGAGAGGAAAGGGAAGTGACAGGCAGGGGAGGGGAGGGTGGGCTGTAGAGGGAAAGGCAACTCTAATCAGGATACATTGTAAGATAAGACAGTCTATTTCCAATGAAAAGTAAAATAATAAAAAAAAATTCAACCAGAAAGACACATCATTATAGGGCAGAGCCTCTCAACCCTCCTAATACTGCAAACCATTAATAAAGTTCCTCATGCTATAGAGACTGAACCATGAAATTATTTTTGTTGCTACTTCATAGCTGTAATTTTGCTACTGTTATGAATTGTAATGTAAATATCTGATATGCAACCCTATAAATGGGTCATTTGGCTCCAAAAGAGGTCAGTACTCACACGTTGATAACCAGTGTTACAGGAATTACTCTGGAAACAATAAAGTCATAAAAGAAGAAGAATTGGATTGGTTAATATAAATGAAGGCAGGGAAAGGACCACAATTCCATACCATAAATATCCTTAGCTGGCACATGATGATGCCATTCATGATCCTTCTGTGCTATTCAGTTAAATTATTATTATTTACCAGGTATAGTTAATTTTAAGTATTAAAGTGACTGGACAATGAGTTATTTCATTATATGGGAAATAGTATTTTGCACGTATCTGTGAGGGTGTTCCTTTTATTTATTGTCTTTAGTTGTTGAACTTATAATATAATTAAACCATTTACCCCTTTCATTTCCCTCTGGAAAGTCTCCCAAATACCCCTCTTTTCTGTCTTTAAATTCATGACCTCATTTTGATTAAGTGTTCTTTATGCATATATGTTTATAGACATATATTCATTCATACATAAAGACAACTTGCTCAGTATGTGTAATGTCTCTTTTATACATATTTTAGGGCTAACCCAGAGAGCATTTCTTAAGATATTAATGCATCTGTATTCTGTATAATATTCAATTTAAAATGGACTGTATAATTATAGAAATCCCACAAACCATATTAACATGTAACATTCCAAATTTGTCCTAGTTTGTGTAAATCACAGTGATTTTAGAACAATGATGAAATTGCCAATCAACATGCTTCATCAGAAGATATCCTGGCTGATAGCAATATATGAGTATATTACAGTTGAATAGAGTCCCCTCCTCTTTACATCAGGATGGCATTTTCCTATCCTTTAGTTATCTGACTAAAACAACAGGGAATGGGAATTTGGATTTATTCTCTAACTTAGCTTTTTAAACAATTCATTTTGTCTTCCCTATTCATTACTATCTGGCCTCACAAAGGTACCACTGACTTCCCTGAAGATTTTCAACCTAAAGAGTGTAAAGTTTTGAGCTTTGATGTTTACACTAACCTATGCCTATTAGTAAATGTGTCTTTCTAACCATCTGTTGAGCCATTGTATTTCTTTTTAATGTTTCACTGGAGAGTATTAACAGAGAAACAACTGGATAATAGCTGATACACTGCTGTGCTAGGTTAATCAATTTTATTGGAAAAAAGGTTATCTCATTGTAGTGTGAATTCTAATTCATCTTAATAATACAAACCTGGAGTCAGATATCAAGGATGAAACCTAAAAGATCAGAGAAAGAGAATAGTCATCTACTAGATTTCTTACCTCTATAAAATATTAAGACTAAATGGTGTATCCTTTCTCTACAAGTCCTCATAGTAAATGCCTTGAGCTCCTGTTTCTGCTAGCTTTACATTCAATTCTTTGTTCAGCCATATCCCTTCCTGTCTTCCTAGGGCTGGGATTAAAAGCACATGACTGTCAAGTACTGGGATTAAAGGTGTGAGCCATCACCACCTAGCTCTGTTTCTCTTTGAGACTGGATCAATCTAGTGTATCTCAGGAAGCTTTGAACTCACAGAGATCCAGAAGCCTCTGTCTCCCAAGTGCTGGGATTAAAGGTGTGTGCCACCACTGCCTGAACTCTGTGGCTAACTAGTGGCTTAGATCTGCACTCAGATCTTCAGGTAAGCTTTCTTTGTTAGAACACTAACAAAATATCACCATATCTAATAGTTATCAGTAGATGTATATATAATATATATGGTTTACAGAATTATGCACATAAAAACAAGCAGCTTTATAATTGAAGCATGTTTTCTGTCAACTACGGGTCCCTTTTTGTAGTAACAAGTCAATGACACATTTAATGACATGTAGCAAAAGTCTAGACTTCCTACAGGAAACTGTTATAAAGGAAAGATTGAAACCAGTAGTTTGTGGTTTACCACATTTTGCACACATGTGTTGAAAGACTATGTTAATAATCTTCATTTGTTGATCAGTAATTCTTTTACTTTTGTATTTATGTAGATATAAAATGCATGCATATATGGAGCAGTACTTTTGCCATTCCATAAATAGGAATACAATTTTCACAGTAAGAGGAAATCAGCTTTGCAAACATGCATTTAAACCTTTAGCTAGTCACAACATGTTCTTTATTGCTAGGTGTACTGTGCCCTTAGGCTCTTGTTGAGAGCAGATATCATTAGTATATTACCAAGCCACACAATTAGTATCTTTGCAAGAAGTAACTTACAGTAATTTTTTAGGTTTAAATGGCAGGTTTTATTTAAAATTGAGTATGCTAAGCTGTGCCAAAGTTGCTAAAAATTATGTAAGGATATTCACTATATGGGCCCATATACTACATGTGGCCTACTGAGATTTTTTATAGTTCTTATTTTATTTCTTTCATACATAAAAATTGTAGAAGGAGAACAGCATCAGAGGCCTAGGATCCTATAAATGTAAGAATTTTGAAAAGGTGAACTAACCCCAATTACTAATGGCTTTGACAGAAAGCTTAAATGTAGGCTTCTGTTTACTCTTGTTCATAGCAAAAGAGTTGGATGGACCAGACTTTTAATGCTCTTTACAATCTATCATCTTTTCCACTCTGCCCGTTATCATAATGCAAATTCTGGCTTTTATTCTCTCTTTGCTTTTTATTCATGTAGGAGGAAAGCATTTTTCTTTATTTTTTTCTTTCTAAAACTGAAAGGCATAATTCTATAGACTTATTACAAGCAAAGTCACATTTAATGTTAATTTTAAAGTGGTAAAAATCAATTACCAAATTCATTATTTCATATACTTATCTAAACTGTGAGGTTTTATAACCTTAGTAGGGAAAAGATGATTTATCACTGTGGAGGAAGGTAAACTACTTCCCTGGGTGATGTTACCCCTATTGTGCATCAGACAGTGCTTTAATAAGATATTCTACCATTCTAGACTCCACTTTGAATAAATATTCACTTTTGCAAAATATAAGAAGCACCTACAGATATGTTCGATGGGTTTAAATAAGTGCATTAAATTTCCCCAAATCCTTTGATTAGCAGTCATTCAAAGATTCTCTGATGACTGCAAACATAAGTCCCTCTTCATTAAATGTCTCACAAATCACAGAATGCAAAATGAAAATGAACTGATAGCATCTACTGCTCTGGACTTTGACTTCAGCTGTTATGTGAATGTTATCTTTTCATTCCTAGCATAGTTGACACACTGGAAAATGCAAATGATCTTTGACAGTATGGCCTCTGTCTCCACTCACTTCTACTGTGTAAATATGAAGAAACTCTGAAAGGAAGGTCAGAAAGAAACTCCAATTTCATCACCTATTTAGCCAGGTGCCTATAGCTCCCTGGATACAGGTTGCTTAACTTTATTTTTAAGACTTTAGCTAAGACTTTAATATAGAGCTCAAACTGTATTACTGAAAGCATCTTTGGAAGAGACATTTCAGGTATGCCACAGGAAGAAACTATAAAGATATTCAAGCTATTTTTATCATTGATGTCAAGACTTTTGTTAAGCTAAGGAAGAAAGCACTAATGCACAAGATTCTCTTTGTATTCTCTGGCTTGACAAAGACCTGGCAGAATATACAGCATAGTTATGGACTAGAGACAAGCTCCACAGAATGGTACTTATGAAATCTTCAATAATACAGAGTTTGGAAGTTCTTTTAGGGATAAAAAATATTTAGTGTTGTATGGTTGTTTCTTTTTTCCTTTTGTCTTTCTATAAGAATGACCAAATTAATCAAAATGGAGAATGTTTGATCATGTGGTCAAAGCATATTATTCTGAAGAAGATAACATTCTTAAAATGGCCATTTTTAATACTGCATGAAACAAATTAAGGGGCATCATTTTTGTGTTTTGATAAAGCTATAATGAAAATCTATAATCCAGATGGGTTTTATTATAAAAAGCCAATAATACCTCTTAAAGTTTGCACACAAAGAAAAGTAAAACAATTGCTGAAAGCCATAGGGAGTTAGTGAGAACTGACATTTTTGAGTGAATTTTGTCTTAGTATGAATTGTTGCATCATCATAGTAATATAAGCATCTAAAATGCAACAAATAAGGATAGCACCATCAATATCAAGTCAGTAGTTTTTGTTTTATCTGAAATTCATATTTTATACCTGAGAAGCACATAAAAAATTGTTCTACATCCTTAGTTATCAGGGAATGCAATGCAGAACTATTTTTCATTTCATCTTACACTGGTCATAATGACCAAGATTTTAAAAGAAGAAGAAAGAAAAAGAAAGAAATAGAAAGAGAGGAGAGGGGTAGGAAGGAAGGTAGGGAGGAAGGAAAAAATAAGAAATAAAGGAAAGAAGAAAGGAAGAAAGGAAACAAACAAAATAAAGACGCAGGCCAATGAGGAAGTGGAGTAAAGGAAGTACTTATCCAATGCAAACATCATCCAATGCAAAATTGTATAATTACTATGAAAATCATGTCCTTCCAGAAGCTGGGAATAAATCTGCCTAAAGATACAGATATACCAGTTACATTTTATTCTATCATAGAGATACTTGCTCAACCATGTTTGTTGATGTTCTATTCATAATAGCCAGAAACTGGAAACAGCTGAGATGTCTCTTAATGGAAGAATGGATAAAGAAAATGTGGTACATTTTCATAAAGAAATGTTTCTCAGCCAATAAAAAACTGAGAGCATGAAATTTGAAGGTAAATCAATTTATCAAGGAAAAAAAATATCTTGAGTGATGTAACCCAGTAGCCAAAACACAAATATTGCAATCGCAGCAAAAAGTTTGTGCTAGTAACCAACAAATATTTGACTGGCTCCAATTTCCACTCCATGAGATGGAACTTATCCCTAACATGGCTGGTGTGGCCAAGAACCTGAGCCTATATTGGCCAGGGACCTAGGGGAAATCCAAAGAAAGACAGAAACAAAATGACTCTTAATGGCATTCTGTTTTACTAATAGATGAGTATATTGTTCAGGCACCATCAAATAAGCTTGTCCGACAGAATATGGGAACAAAATCAAAGACCTACAATGGGACAATGGGCAGACAGTGAAAACTGGAATGGTCATTTTTAAATGGAATGTTTCCATAAAATCCCTTTCCTCGGGGCTTAGGGAGTCCTTTAGAAGAAGAGGCAAACTGATTATAATAGTCAGAGGGGATGAAGAACAGGAGGGAAATAAGACGTTTCTAACACAGTAGGACCAATACATACATGAACTTACAGAGCCTATGGCAGCATGCACAATGCTTACCAAGGTCCATAACAGATGAGGAACATCTCATCTAAACAACCACAAATTTGGCACATTTACACAATGCAATATAGTACAGTTGTTAAGAAAAATGAAATGTGCAGGTAAATAGAAGCACCTGGAAATAATCACTCTGTGAGCTAAGTCTCACCCAGAAATACAACCATTACAAATTCTCTTTTATTTGTTGATATTAGCTTTGAATTCTTATTGATATACATATATAACTGTGGACACACACAGACATTAGAAAATTAGTAAGATGCCAATAAAATATAGAACCCACTGATATAAATGGGAAGAGAATCATGGAATGGCACCAGTTAATCAGGAAGTTAAGTGGGCATGGTAAAAAAGAATATGGAGAGAGAAAAACTAATACAATATAGAACTTATGAAAAATCATGAAGACCTACTACTATAGAAGCATTCTAAAATATAAATATAGACTCATATAATGAGAGCTTACGTATAGTTAGGCTGTAACAGAAAACAGTGCCCCTACTAGACCACAGGCTAACAAATAAAACACCTAAGGTCAAGAATGGGTGATCTCTATTGGAGCTACTGACCAGTACAATCCAAAACCAAAATATTTTCAGAGTCTTGGCATTTTTCTTTGTTACCCCCCTTAACTTGGTGAAGATCTACCTTAGTGGAGTCATAGAACACCAAATCTCATCTTTATATAGAGAAAAGTAACTATGAAGGCTCAGCCCCCAATGGGACATCAATACATACCTTTTCTTCCAAGGATCATGGCTGATTGTAGAAGATAATAAGGAAATATTGTTAGAGGTTGAGGCAGTGGATAACTATAAGTAAACAATATTGCCTTAAGAAAATAGATAGTTTGCACTTATGAACTTACCATATTTTGTAACAGCATTCACAAGATCTATGTGCAAATTCAAAACATTAAAGATCCCATGTGGAAGGAAAAGGTGGGCATTAATTCCAACACTTGCTGAAGAATTGCTATAACTGGTAGCTGCTGGTGGTGGGAGAGTTAGCTTTTATAGAGTGTGTCCCTCGGTAAGTTAATATTGCTGTGGAATATTACTTTAACTAGACAAAGACGTGTTATATTTGTTATGCTGCAGAATGTGACTTTAATTGTGTAAAGATGTGTTACACTTGTTTCTGCTGCCTTTAGTAATGATGTAACGATGTTACTTTTGTTTATACTGCATTTGTATAATTTTGTAAAGACATGCTGCATTTGTTTCATCTTTCCCAACTAAAGCACCTGATTGGTCTAATAAAGAGCTGATCAACTGATAGCTAGACAGGAGAAAGGATAGGTGGGATTGGCAGGCACAGAGATAAAAGGGAGAAGAAAACTAGGCTTGAAAGTGAGAACAAGAAAAGGAGGAGAAAAGGAAAAGAATATGAGGAACACAACCAAAGCAAGAAACCAGGCTTAGGTGCCAGATAAACAGACATAGAGAAACAGTGAAAGAAAGATATACAGGAGAAAGAAAGGTAATAAGCTCAAAGAAATAAAGTAGATAAAAAGAAGCAGGTTAATTTAAGTTAAAAGAGCTAGTTATAAATGTGCCTAAGATAAGCCGACCATTCAAAAATTAATATGTTGCTGAAGCATGATTTGGGAGCTGGGTAGTGACTCTAAAAGAAAAAGCCTAATATATAGCATCCTTCAGCGGATGGTCACATATCTAAGAATATGCAGGCAGCACTACCACAACTGGACTTTTTTTAAAATAAGGACACAAAGTTGAAGCACGATTAAATGAAAATTCAGGATCAGAAATTGGGGTTCAACCTGAAGATCTAAAAACAAAATAACCTGCCACTAGGTCATACCTCAACTTCAGTCCGAAATGGGAACCCCATCACCTGAAATCTCAGAAGACTGTACCTGAGAGCTGTCCTCATCTGTTTTATATTCCTCTCTTGGGCTGGGATTAAAAGTGTGTAACACCATCATTAAAGGCATTCACAGCCCCATTTCTATGGCAAGTATGGTGGCTCCTGAGATTAAAGGTGTATGCCATTGTGACACTGGGATTAAAGGTGCATGTTATCATAACCTGGTCTGTAAGACTGACCAGTGGAGCTGTTTTGCTCTCAGATCTTCAAGCAGTCTTTATTAAAATACAATTGAAATGCACACAAAGTTGTGTGGGTTTGGAATAGGTGTGGATGGGAGGATGGGATGTGTAAGTTAAAAAATGTTGTGTGAAATTCTTATGGAATTATTAAAAATATAAAATAAAATAAAGAAAGTTAATACAAAAACTTTAACACTAGAATGGACTTCATGTGCTACAAGACTTCAGAGAACATAAAACAAAATAATTGGCTGAATAAAATCATAGAGACAGCACTCTCTAGAAACAGCACTCCCTACTATACAATCTTGCAATGTATAAAATACAGTGAAGTCTTGACAGCCATCAAAGTCAAGCATTGTCCATTTTAATTTCAAACTTGACATTTTTACATTCAGAATAAGCAGCACCTTTAATCTTGGTACATACTGAAAATCCTTGTGCTAACGGTCCAGTACTGGCCCAGATTTCCCCTTTGTCTCTGCAGGTAGCAAGTGATGCCATTCTTTATTTAGTCTCCTGTCATCTTCACTAAAGCACAAAGTATCTACCATCACTGTAGTGTGGAGTATTACTTAAATTAAATCTTAATTTCACATGAATGAGTTGCAGAAAAAAGACTGAGCTTAGCTAGAAACACAAACATTCTTGGAGATTTTAAGAAAACAATCTTGCAATGTATAAAATACAGTGAAGTCTTGACAGCCATCAAAGTCAACTATGAATATTTTGTTATACTTCCTTTAATCAATGAACTTTTAACTTTTAATTCATACTTCTAATAACATCATTATGCTTACAGTTCTCTGGATGTGTATATTCATCATAAACTCTACTTTTCAGTGATTTCTGTTGTAATGATAATAATAATATACTTTATGACTTCATGAATAGTAGTATGAACCAAATTATAATTCTGTGTATTATTTCAAATGTTTGTACTTTTAGTTTCTCCTGTTGTTTTTGAAATTTTTATTGAATTTAAATTAAATTTAAAATACAAAGTACCATGTGTTTCTCACTAAACTAGGTATGTTCAAGTACCAGAATATGTATTGATCTGAAAACAATATCTTTCCTGTAAACTTTCATTTCTTGGTTCTATGAAATAACTGTTGTATCTCACAGTTATTTTTCATTTACAGCACACTTTCATCAATATATTTTTGTTTGATTACTAAAGTAACAGTATTTGCTATTTGCAAAGTACTTCATGAAATAAGGCTGTTAATTATTCCAGTCTAGGTATTTTGGAAGTACTTTTGTTACCAACATTTCTTCTTACTTCTTACATTAATAATCCTCCCATATCAGAAAAGGGGGCCTTTGTGTTCCTCAGTTAGTTATTACAAATTATTTTCTTATTTCCATACAGTAATACTTATTGTTATATTGCTTTGATAGTGTAACTAAAAGTCTTTTTCTAGTTAGGATATGACAGGGGTGCTGTACTGATCTTAGACTTGATCTCTAAGGCAACAAAAGGCTAGCTTTGTTCTGCCATAACTCTTACTATATACTGATAATTAGTCTTTATATTCACACATTGAAATATCAGCTGCCTTGATCAGTACTCTAATTTAGATATTTTCAAATTATACAAAAATATATACATTTGTGAATATAACTGAAAATCAAGGTTGTACTTCTTTATATATTCATTATGTCCTTTAAAAACATAAGGGTATGAATATTTTTAAAACTTTAGTAGATGCCTAGAATAGAATAGGTATCCAATTATTTTAAATGAATAGCATAATTACTAATTAGTTCAAAGCCAAAAAACTAATTAAAATACAGAGGAACATAAGGGAAAGAAGAAATATGTAATTATACCAATCTTTACTGCCATGAAAACGTGAGAAAAGCACAACACTTACAGACACCAAGCATTGAGAAATGCAAGAGTGTCACTCAATCATAATCTCAGCACAGGATAGTCGGGCAGGCTTCCAACAGCCTGTGTTTTAAATTAGCCTTTGTCTCTGCATGCCAGACACTATCATCCAAACAGCTTTGCCAGTAACAGTCCTAACATGTGTCAACCTATGTGTATACACTCTTTCCAACCTGTTTTATTCCATGCCTTCCACTGTGATGTTGGAAAACAAAAGAAAACAATATCTTTGCATGAAGTATATTATTGTGTTCTGCAGAGAGACCCAAAGAGTTGATAAATATACAAAGTGAAAACTTGCGAAGGCTAACACCAAAACTGTGCTACAGGACAAGATTCACAGAGGAGTTTGAACGATAATCAAAGTAACATTACCATGTTGACTTTTTAAAGAAATGAACAAAATAAGAGCCAAGGAATTCAAGAAACATACTAACATAAGATACTCTCATAATAAACAGGAAAAAAAAACAATTGGTGCTCTCAGGGAAAAGAACATTGCATCTTACAAAGGTCAAAATTGGGATTTCTGTAAAGGTTATTGATCAGAAGAAGGAAGTACATCTACTAGGTTAGCTCTAGACAACACCAGCCTAGTCACAAGAAAGCTAAAATAAAATATCTTGAGAGTTAAGTCACACATTAGAAGTTTTGATCAACAATGCTCACTCTAGTGAGTAGTCAGAATATTCCGCA
>JAQHUG010000588.1:414604-429563 GCA_028555095.1 Dicrostonyx torquatus
CCATCCTTAGCGAGATATCCCAAACCCAAAAAAATGAGTATGGTATGTACTCACTCATTAGTGGACCTTAGCCATTAACAAAGGACATTAAGCATATAGCTTACAAGCCTGCAGATGCCAAATAATATTTAGTTCTTATTAAAGGTATCCCTTTAATTCTATGATATGGGATAGTAATCAATCATCATTTCTTCACTGAAAGGAGTCAGAGGAGGAGCTCAAGCCAGAAGCCTGGAGGTACAAATTGAGTCAGAGGCTGAAGAATGCTGCTAACTGCCTTCAACACTACTACCTTGTACTGATAATTTTCTTTTGCACACCCAGGACCTCCTGCCTAGGACTACTTTCCCACCCAAAATAAACTGGGACCTCCTATATTAGTTATTATTCTAAAAAATAACAATAATAACTGAATCAGAACAAAATGCCCCACAGGCTTGTTTAAATGGTAGTCTATGGAGGCATTTTCTCAACTGAGCTTACTCTATTCTGATGTCCTTAATTTCTGTTAAGTTTTAAACAGATCACTTGGTCAGCACTAGATCTAAGAATTAATAGTAATAAAATTCGGAATAAAAAAATCTGAGATGCCAAAGTTCAAGTCAACCTAGTATAATCAGGGCCAACAAACTGAACATAGTTTGTGAGCTCATTATTATTCAATAAACACTGGCACTGTAAAAAGACAACCATAGCCATACCTGTTCCTGGCATAAGTCACTTATTTATGAAAGACCTGTACCTGGCATGAAAAATCTCATCAGAAAAAGTCAGTACTCTACTACTTTAATAAAATTATTATCAATCCTAAAACTACTAATTCGCAAGTTTGTGGAAGTTGTCATCATTAAATAGCTAAAATCAAAACATAAAAATATTGGGAAGTCAATGTACATGTAAAATACAGTGGTTGAAAAGAAATTATACAAAGCAGATCCCAAACTCACTGTACTCACTTAGCTGAAGTTGGGTGTTTTAGAGTTTACTGTTGCTCTAAAGTTACACCATAATCATGGCAACTTTTACCAAGAAAACATTTAATTGAGGTGATGGCTTACACTTTCAGAGGTTCAGTCCATTACCATCATGGTGGGGCACATGTTGGACATGAAGACCTGGTGCTGCCTCTATCTTGACCAGAATGCAGTAGAATGTTGACTTAAAAACACCCAGGAAAGCTTAAATAAAGAAATCTCAAACCTGCCCCCACAGTGACACACTTTCTCCAATAAGACCACTCACATGTACTGCAAAAAAAGGCACGCCTCCTGATAGTGCCACTTCCTTTAGAGGCTATTTTCTTTCAAACCACAGAACCAATGAAATCAGCCATCCTTCCTTCCTTCCTTCCTTCCTTCCTTTCTTCTTTTCTTTATTTTCTCTTTTGTAGTAGGATCTAAATTAATTTTGGAAGTTATGTATTAAGAGATAATATGAGATACCCACATATTTTTAAAAGTTAGAAATAAGCTTATAGATATTTTAAACTTCTCCTATATGGAAAATCTGCAAAAGGAGCAATAAAAACAAATGTAATTAATAAAAATACCTTAAATGTATAAAGGCTGTTCATTGCTGTTATGTTCCTCATTACTGCCTCCTACTCTTTGTGCAGTATTTTTAAGAAAGAAAAGGGTGCTAGAAGTATATTGGGGGTCTTTTGTTTTATTGACTTTTTAAAGACAGCTTGTTGTCATGTAACCCTAGATGGCCTGGGTCTTCTGTACAGACTGACTCTAGTCTCTAACTTACTAAGACCTGCTTGCCACTGCTGCAGAGTACTTGGATTAAATCCTCCACAACCATACCTAATTTGGAAGAAGGTTGCTTAAAACGTAAGCGACTATGAGTTATGGGAATGTTGCACTGCATGGAGCTTCCAGTAGTTTGATTTCGTGGGTAATATGCACTTTTGCTGTAAGCTGCCTACTGGTGCCAGAGAGGTTACCATTTCCACTTTCCCTCTTATGGATTCCTAGTGGAGATAAAAACCTAAACTGCATGCAAAAAAAAAATACAGTTTTCAACGTTCCCAATGCTAGGCATTGGAAACAGAAGCATACAGGCAGGAGTGATGGTGTAGGATGTCCTTCTTTTTATGTGTTGCTTGTATTGGTTAATGAATAAAGAAGCTGCTTTGGCCTTTTGATAGGGCAGAACTTAGGTAGGCAGGAGGGGGGAACAGAACTGAATGCTGGAAGGAAGAAATCAGAGTGAGAGATTCCATGGATCCTCTGCCTGAGACGGGCGCTGGTGAGAATCTTTCCCAGTGAGCCACTGCCACGTGGTGATATACAGATTAATAGAAATGGGTTAAATCAAGATGTGAGAGTTAGCCAATAAGAGGCTAGAGCAAATGGACCAAGCAGTGATTTAATTAATACAATTTCTTTTGGGGCTAAGCAAGCCGGGTGACCAGGACAAACAAGCAGGCCCTCTTCATACAACAGAGTGATGTTAAATGTACATAGAAAAATACATACCACCCTGATCGTTAATGCAGCTGAGTCTAGATCGCTGCTTCTTAGAACAGTGTTATCTCCCCCTTTCCATCTTAGAACACAGAGTTGTTCATCTTCAAGGAACCACCCTGTCAATCTCAGATTTAACTATGACAAAGAGAACTCCCATATCTAGCCCCAAATCCATTCATGGTATATAAATCTTAATAACATCACGGATAAATTTAAAACACAGCTCTCAGTGTTAATAAGATTTTGTGATAATAATAACAAAGAAGCAAATCAACCATCCTGCTTCATCTGAAGGTGACTTGATAAGTGTTGACCATTTTTTCCCTTTTATTTTCTTATATAGGTTTCAAAGTTATCAGAACAGAGCTCAAGAATTCTTTGTTGTTCTTAATTCACTCTGATGTCTTATTCCCAAGGCAAGAAGTTCTCTGTCTATTTCTGTCTGCCTTTGTGTCTGTCTCTGTCTCTCTGTGTGTCTGTCTTTCTAAGTGTTTGTACTCGAACCATACCTCTATTATCAGTTTCCTTATTATAACTAATTTTATGTTTCGTTCCTTGCTATTTTGCATATCTATTTGCTCTTCCATATTTTCAAGAACTAAATATATTGTCTCTGAAGCGCATTTCTTGTGATAGTTGTTCCTTTTGAGATCCTATGGTCATAACAAATTTCTCATAATTTTCTGAAACCCTATAGTATCAGTTACCTAGAATATTATTAATTTCTATGAGGGAAAACTTTGTAATGATCCTTAGTAGGATTGAGAGTTCTGAGAGAAGGGTAATAAGAACTGGAATGTGCAAGGCTACATTGAACTATGGGCCTCAGAGAAAAGGAGCAATGAAATCGCTCCTCTTTTTGCTGTAAGATGTCAGGGTGTTGGATAATGAACACACTTGTCCTATTTCTGACTTTAGTGTAAATGTTTTAAGTTCTCTATTTTCATTTAGCAAATCATTGCCTGTGACCTTCTCTATATTGCCTTCATTGTATTGAAATGAATTCTCTATATCTCTAAGTAAATCATTCTTCAATATAGACAAAGGGCCAAAATAACTCCAGAAGCCTTATCATTATATCTATAGAATAAGCCATCTAAATTCTCATCAGAGAAGCTTCTACCACAACTGATCAAGGTACGGCAAATAGACGGGAGGATTGCAACCCTAATTGGAACAACTGTGCCATATCCTCTCTTCCCAAAGCTCAGAAATCGTTAAGGAAGAGAGAGGTACAAAAACTAGAAGACCCAGTATACTGGATGCATACAGGTGCTTCCTGTTTCCTCTGGATACAATGTAGCAGCTGCATAGATGAAGTCAAAATGACAGTGATAACTCACTTAAAGCCTTACAAAGCTCTAGTCAGACCAATTTTCGAGATGGTGACAGGATGTGGGCAAATTACCTATTATATTTCAAGATTTAATTTGCTGTGAGACAATACACACATTCCTTGACTAAAGCAATCTTTGACATCTCCCTTTCTCAATAGGTATTGACTGCCAATAGTTCAACAGATGGCTAGTGGTAGGGCATTATCTATTTTCAGGATGTCACGTTTATTCAAGATGAAACAACAAAATAAATGTGACATCCTTAAAATAGATATGTAGAATCTTGAAAATTTAATTAAAAGAATGTTTTGATTGAAAACAATATAAACATCGAGAGAAAAATAACAATTTTATCCTTAAATATAATAATGTTATTTATTCGTTCATATGTACACATATGTGGTTATACATAAATACGTATAAAGTTCAGAGTTAGTATAATGCACATATTTTATAATTACTATCTTACAGGTATTTCACTATTATAATCTTTATTATATAAAAATTCAATAGTAAATAATTAAAAACATAACAAAAAATTAACAACACTCAGAGTTGATGCAATTCAATGAATTGCAATGAAATCAGAATTGACATTCAGAACAGAGGCTGAAGAGCTTCACATTGAATTTTACTCTTTTGGTTTTGAAGATATTTTATGCACTTATCTATCAAGAAAAGATTCATGAAAGAATTTGAACTAGTGTAACAGTTGGGTCCAGGAATGAAATAGTGAAGTATTATGGAAAAACTATTTTTAATTTTTTGAGAGATAGCCTAACTTTTTACACAAAGGACATAGCACTCCACCAATGCAGAAAGGCTTTTTGTTACATCTTCTTCCAAATTTGCTTTCAAAGCTCTTGTTGTTAGCCATTCATACTAGGTTGATATGGTATCTCAAAGTAGTTTTAATATGTATTTCCCTGAACACAAGAGATGTTAATATATTTTAAAATATTTGTTTGTTACTTATATTTTTTTGAAAGCTGTTTATTCAATTCAATTGCCCATTTGTTGATTGGTACTTGCATTTCCTTGCTATTTAATTTTTGCAATTCTTTGTAATTTCTAGATATTAGCACCTTGTGTAGCTGGTCAAGATTTTCTCCCATTTTGTATGCTGTCTGTTAACATTTTTGATTGTTTCCTTTACTATACATAACCTTTTTTCAAATAGTAACATCTGTTAACACTTGAAGTTATTTCTTGTGCTTTTGATGTTCCATTTAAAATCTCTTGCCCAACCATATGTCTTTAAAAAGTATCCTTTGTGTTTTCCTTTTTAAATCTCAGTGTTTCAGTTTTGAAGTAAAGTTTTTAATATATTTTGATTTGATTTTGTAGAAGGTAAGAGATATAATTCTAACTTTAATTTTTTAAAATAAAAATCTAGTTTTGCCAGCCTTGTTTGGTAAGGATACTCATCTTATTTCCAAAGTACATGTTTTTGTCTCATTTGTCAAAATTATGTGGGTATGGCTTTGATGTTTCATTTCCCAGTCTTCTATTTTATTTCATTGGTCTACCTGTCTATTTTTGCGCTATACTGGGCTTTTCTTTTCTATTTATCACTATAACCCTAAAGGATAATTTGAGTATTTCTGTACTCAACCTCAACTATCCTGTCCTTCAGCACTGTTCTTACTGCTCAGGATTGCTTGGCTTATTCATGATCCCTTCTGGTTCCATGTAAATTCCTCATGTTTTTCTAAACCTTGGGAATAAAACTTTGAAATTTTGAAAAATATTACATTAATTTTGTTAATTTATTTTGTTAATATATATTTTTTCAGCATTAATTCTGCCTTTCCATTAACATGACACATAATTCCATTTTTTATCATCTGTGCTTTCTTTTTTCAGTATATTCAAATCTATATCTTAGAGACCTTTTATGTCTTTCGTTAAATACATTTCTAAATAATTAATTTAGGAGAGTTAATTTAATGTAATATGTTTTTCCAATTTCTTTTTTAGAGTGTAGAAAATTGGTATAAATGAAGAGTACTGGCATATATATATATATATATACACACACACACACACACACACACACACACGCATATATAGATATATACTCATCTTATTTCCAAAGTACATGTTTTTGTCTCATTTGTCAAAATTATGTGGGTATGGCTTTGATATATATATATGCGTGTGTGTGTGTGTGTGTGTGTGTGCGTGTGTGTGGCTTTCTGTTTTGATTAGGTACGAGAATTTTCTTGTAGACACATAGTTTTTTCGGTAAAGAATCATGTCAGCTACAAATGGGAATTATTTTTATCTCTTTCTTATTGCTATCCCTTTCATGTATTCTCTTTTCTAATTACTGCTACCAGCTTTGAATGTTATTTTGAATAAAGGAGGGGAGAATAGGTACACTAATTTCATTTCTAGTACTAGTCGGGATTTTGTAGAGTAACAGAATGTATAGAATAAATTTTTCTGTCTCTGTCCCCTCCCTCTGCTTCAGAGAGATAAAAAGAAAGACAGAGAGAAAGTCATTTTATTAGAAATACTTACAGGTTGTGGTCCAGCTTATCCAATAATGGATGTCTATGTACTGAAAGTCCAAGAATCCAATAATTGTTCAGGCCTTGAAACTGGATGTCTCAGCTAGTCTTTAGTATATGCTCAAACCCTGAAGAAGTAAGTTGTAATTCCAGTGAAGTATATGACTTGTTAGCAAGATAAAAGTCAATAGGCCTAGAGTAAAAGCTGCCTTTTTCCATCTCCTTATAAAGGCTTTCAGCAGACAGTGTGGCCCAGATTAGAGGCCATCTTTCTCAGATCACAAGATCTGAATTAAAGATATGCATTTCTACCACCAGATCCAGATTAGAAGTGGATTTTCCTGCTTCATATTATGCAAAAGTCATTTACAGGTGTGTCTCTCCACATTTAGGTTATACTTAATTCTAGATGTAGTCAAATAGACAAACAAGAGAAGCCATCACACCCACTTTTAGAGGAAATGCTCTCAGCTTTCTTCATTAATATAATGTTGGCTATAGGTTTGTTGAATTTAGCCTATGTTGAGGCATGTTTCATTTATTCACAGATGAATGTATATGATATATATGTTTATATGTTCATGTCTGTAATAATAGGAACTGCCTTTTCAATGATTTATAACAGAAAGATTTTAAATACTTAAAGGGATTTTATGAAAAAGGGGAACTTTCAACTTTGGGTTTACTTTTTAAAATTAAATCTTCCGTAAATTACAGTTCTTAGTACAATCTTCCACTCAAGAGTGATAACTATACAAGATGTTCTTGTAGAACAATCTAGGTCCTTGAATGAAAGAATATATTCAACACAGAATGATTAAATAAAGATTGTTATCACAGTTATTAGAAAATAGAAAGATAAATCAAAAGCACACCACTTCCCTTCTTAAAATTTATTTATATACACACAGGTATTCTTATTTGTTTGTTTGTTTTTATAATTTATTGAAAATAGGTTCTTCTCTCATATAATATATCCTGACCACAGTTTTCTCTTTCTCCACTCTCCCAGCCCCTCTCAACCTCCCCTCTCTCCAAGATCTGCTCTCTCTGTTTGTTTTCCTTCAGAAAAGAGCAGGCATTCAGGACAACAAAATATATGACGGTGGAGAAGGCAACCCAATGGGAGGAAAACAGTTCCAGGAGCAGGCCAAGGAGACAGATCCAGAGCTACTTTCAATTTTAGAAGTTTCACAAGAAAAAAGAAACAAACAAGCAAACAAGCAAACAAAAAATCAGGCTTACGACCACCTTTATGTAGAGGATCTGACATAGACCCATGCAGGGTATGTCTCTGTGAATCCACATCAGCCCTGCTTAGTTGATTTAACAAGCCTTGCTCTCCCGGTGTCCTCCTTCTGACAATCTTTCCTTCCCCTCTTCCATGGGGTTCCTCAAGCTCTGAGGGGAGAAATCCAATGGTGATCTCCAGTTTAGACTCTCTCTATACATAATGTCTGGTTCAAGCATTCTAAATATCTCTCAGTATAGAAAATTGTTTATTTTTATTGATTACTGGATAAATGAGTTAAAATGAAAAATTATGCCTTATAAGTCAGTATATTGTTGCAAATACATATGATTATTTTTTAATTTCTTTCTTTATTATGTATGCAATACTCTGTTTATATGCCTGCAGGCCAGAAGAGGGCACCAGACCCCATTACAGATGGTTGTGAGCCACAATGAGGTTGTTGGGAATTGAACTCAGGACCTTTGGAAGAGCAGGCAATGCTCTTAACCTCTGATCCATCTCTCCAGCCCCCATATGCTTATTTTTTAAAGATTAAATATTCATCCTTCTAGAAAAATCCTTCAAATCTTTTAAATCCCTGAAATATGTTCACTGATATTTGATATGTTATTTAAGATACCTACAATGGAATAAAGCATAATAAAGTATAAAAAACCAACACAATTTCTCAAATAACAAGATATTTTGAATGCTGCTAGATTTCTTCAATTCCCAGATAGAGAATTCAATGTTACATGTGTCTTCATTATTTAAATCTTAAAAATTTATTTAGAATTGTGATATAACAAAGTCAGCAACTACTAGACTTAGACCCCTGGGAGCTATGAAACAGAGTTAAAATGTATGTTCCTGAGAACTAGATTCAAATTAAAGTAAGTCTGATTAATGAGCAAATCTCTGGCGGTATTTATTTCCCCAGTCCATATAACTTTCCCAGATTGATTTGAAGATGAATAAATATACCTATACAACTCAATAAGCATAAATTTAGGCTGAAACTTCAATGATTTACTGAATGGAAAATAGAATTATAACCAATGTAGGTAACAGTTTTTCTTATTTTGAGGGGACAAGGTAAACAAATAACAATTTTGTATTTGAGAGAAACATGCAATTCATAAGATAAAAGGGAGAAGAAAGACATTCTATACATTTTGTAGTATAAAATTATATAATTAAAAGATTATTTGAAAGAGGGGGTTTTCCAAAATACACTAAGTTATTGAGATGAAAGTAAACTGTTGGAGACTCCACCATGGTAGCTATCACAGTGTATCTGTCTTAAACCTGTCCAAGTTACAGGAAGCTGCAACATATGATTTCATGAATTATTCTTGAATACTATATTAGGAGGACCCTGTCTTCAAGAAAATTTTATAAGACACTTATAAAATCATTTTAGCATTGATTAGTATAATAAAATCTTGATTTGGGTCCTGAGAAGACTTTTCTGTGCTACTAAACCAATGAGAGGCTAGGCCTTCTGAGAACCCATGTAAAATGCCAAGTTTGCTTCATGGCTATTCTCTTACTTTGGCCTCAGGAACAGGGTTTCCCAATAGCAGTCTGGCCACGGAGACTAGCAGTATATCTGTATGCTGGATTCAGATAATACACCTGCCTCAAAAGAACAAGGTAGAGAGTAATGGAAACAGACTTGAAATCAGCTTCTGGAAGATTGCCAGCATCACTCAGAGGTTCGGTTTTGTTTGGACCCACATGCACATGTGCAGTCCCACACATTCCACACCCACTCACACAAGAACATTGTGACAGAAAATAACCTAAATTTAATGAACATATTCCTTTTTCTTTATATCTACCATAACCTTCACTGATATGTGTACCTAATGTTTTCGGTTTTCCACTTTGATTAATAATTTCTTTTGCAGCCATTTTTGGATGTTTTCAGGAGAAAGGATGATATCACCGGATGATGGCTTCATTTTGATACCTTTGAGTTGTCTTACCCTATGTTGTAATTTTAGGTATAGAAGATGGGACACATTGACGACACCTTCCTTTGATTGATATGTCGGGACACGGAAGACACTGCTACAGGACCCAATTGGATGCCATTCATCAGGAAGATTTCTACTTGGACAGCTGATATGGATTCCCTAGACTATACGTCGTCCCTATGACAGCAAGAAGTAGCTTTGGAGATCAACGTCCCTTATCCCGAAAAATTTTGCCCTCAGACTTTGGGACGTTATGTAGGGGTTAATTATGTTTTCCCTATATTTAAGAGATGGGGGAGGGATAGTGGATTGATATTTTTATTGTCTGTAATTTTATGTCCAATGTCTGTTCCCATTGTATATAGTTATTTTAGAGCTAGATTGATCTTAATTAGACAAAAGGGGGAGATGAAGGGGTGTGGTCCCTTGGCTTGTAACCACACCCTGCTGCCACCCCCAAGGGGGCCGGGTCACCGAGTCCCAGGAGGGGTATAAATATTGGCAACCCAGGCAGAAAGCTCTCTCTCTGAGCGGATCGCCGACCTGCTTGGCCTGCCTGCGTATTCTCCTGTTGGGTATCGTATTTTGTGTATACCTCTTGTATTGTTCTCCTTAATAAATCTTTATATCCCGCCACAGAACATGCATACAAATATTCATATTTAACTCACGCTAAAAGAAATAGAAAAGGCTTGTCTTAGGGATATAAACATAGTCAAATGTATTCAGAATTCCCCCAAAGTTAATATTAAAAATGATTGATGCAAATGTTATCATTAAATAAAAAATAAATGAAATGTTAGAATATGAGGTACCAAAACATTTCATATTAAATAGGCGCGCGTGCGCGCGCGCGTGCACACACACACACACACACACACACACACACACTGCAAGGATGGCCCTTATTGTTTAAAATCCATGAGTGAAGTGATTGAGGTTCAATAAAATGAAAAGGAACTAAGAAAATCCACAATTTTCTGTGATCTTTTCTAAAAAGTCAAAGCAATGTATTGACCTTTTGTCACTATTTCAGGCTGTGCTCTGAAAGGGCTAAGATTGGTTTCATCTTGAGACAAACATTTCTTTCATCTTCTACGTCATCTCACCAGGGTTGGATTGCTACTGAAGACGCCTTTCATCATGAAGATCTGTTTGATCCTTGAGAAGTGCACTTGTCAGGTTGTTGACTCTTCACAGAGGACCTCTGCCCATAAACCAATGAAAACAAAAGTCTCAAAAAATGCTTTGTAGATGCACATCTTTGCCAGTACTGTCCACCTTTTCCTTATGATAGTAGTCATTATAACAGAAATAATATGATGTTTTATTTTAGTTTTGATTTCCATTCACTTGATTGATCTGTGATGATGAACATTTTCCATGCTTTTATTATTTTCCCACAAACACATCTAAGTATTATTTGACAACTAAAACGTTTTGATGCTCTTATGAACATTTCTTTCTACCCTTTGTTGTTTCTACTGTTAAAAAAATAATAAACCAATCATCACCTAGTATTTATCATTTTATTTATGTTAATAAAACAGGTTTTGAGAGGAGTCTTCTCAACCTGGATATTAAATTATATAATAAACTTTCCCCAAAAAATTGTTTACAACCGTGTTGCATAAAATCTTGTTTTCCATCATTCAACAGAACTCTGGGTAAATTATAATCTGTTGGTTGTAGACTGCTGTCAAAATTCACTAATTTTTCACTCTTAAATCCCTCAGAATCTCAAATTTAAAGTTTTCCTCCCTTGGGACAAGATTAATATTTTGACTCATAAATATTAATATTTTGACTCTTGTAAATAGATACAAATGCAGGCATGCTCTACTCCCATGTTTAGTTAAACTTATTTGAACTTTTGACAAACATGAAATTTACATGTTGATAGTATGCTTACAGTGTTTTATGTGCATTCATGTAACACAATTTTAAACATATATTTTTCCTCAAATGCTTGGCAAGTCTTCATGGCCAAAAACTGTCAGACATCTTTCTTGTAGCTATTAAATGTGCACAGAATATTAATGCTACCTACACTTTCTCTGCCACAATACCATACCCTCTATGGCTTTTTCCTACATACGTATTTGATGTTGTACAACATCTCTACTGTTGCATAAACAGGTTGGAAAGGAAAGAGCAGGTGTCTTTTGGAACTACATAAAATTCATCCTATCTGAATGTATTTATCCACAATACACATTTCTAATCATGGACTTTATGAACATGGGATCCATGTCATGGAGCTTCTGTTCCTGGTGTCTTAGGGTTTATTATTGCTGTGAAGAGACACCATTAGAACAGCAACTTTTTTTTTTTTTTTGGTTTTTCGAGACAGGGTTTCTCATTCTCAGTAGCTTTGGAGCCTGCGCTGGAACTAGCTCTTGTAGACCAGGCTGGTCTCGAACTAACAAAGATCAGCCTCTGCCTCCCAAGTGCTGGGACTAAAGGCGTGTGCCACCACCGCCCGGCAAAACAGCAACTTTTATAAAGAAAACATTTAGTTGAAATGTCTTACAGTTTCAGAAGTTTCATCTATTATGAACATGAAGGGGAGTATGGCTGTGTGCAGGCAGATGTGGCGCTGGAATCTTTCGGGCAATGGGAAGTCAAACTGTCTTTCACATCGAGGGAAACATGAGCAAAAGAGACCTCAAAGTCTGCCCCCACAGTGAAGCACTTCCTCCAACAAGGTCATACCTCCTAGTGCCACTCCTTTTGGGGGTGATTTTTCTTTCAGAACCTCCACACTTGGCTATACATGCCTGTGATTTTCTGATGTATTTAAAGATACCAAACTGTACATTTCTTTGCTCTGTCACACCTGGTTTAATAAAAAATACTTATTGCTCTCTGCACTATAGGATTAATGGTCCGTGCTGCAACATTTGTTTTTGAAAGCCAAAAATGAAAAAATGCACTAAAATACTCGAGCTTCCATAGTGAAAGTTCAGTCTACAAAAGTTGCGCTGGTTGTAGGTGATTCAAAGTGAAAAACTATAGGATATCTCACGACTAAAGCTTTGTTCTTTTAACATTCTCTTCTCAATTTGTATTCAACTAAAATTTTTATCTAAGTGATACTTACTAGGTCCTATTTAATTTTTCAACATCAAAATTAATAAAGTATTGCTATTACTACTAATTTTAGCCCACCTTTCTGCAGTTCTTTATCTGTATAAGTGAAACACAAATTGTGCAAAGACCTAAATGACATATTCTCTTCTTACATGTGTGTGACACTTCATCTGTCTTTACAGGGGAATGGAACAGGGATCACTCATTTCCCAGAGGATCTTTCACTAGAAAAATAAAACATCATAGTTTATCATGGCTCTTAATGCTACCAATAGTCATGCAGATGCCTGAAGTCTGGTCAGCCACCTGAGACCATTTTGTTGTCTCTGAGCCATATTGCCACTGGATCAATAATGACGCATGTGTCCTGAGGTGCCACAGGAGTCAGGGTGACTTATGGTACCCAAGTTGCTGCCAAAGGCCATGTGTTGATCTATGGTCTTGCTGCAACTGGGATCTGTGATAACATCTGTGGCCCGTGTTACCACAGGGATGGGCATAGGGGTTGGGAGGAAGCATAACAAACATGCACAATGAAATGTAAGGGTCAAATTGCGTCAGCCCAATCCTTTACTGACCCTGGGAAAGCTGTTCCTGCTCCTTGTTTGACCCTGCACAAGAGGGCTGGGCCCAACCCTCATAGGAAAGCTGACTCTACTCTGAGCCTAAATGGGAACATCACCAGCAGCCAGGTTTGATCAGAACCACTATGACCCAGGCCCACATTCACAAACATGGGTTGGCTCACATTAACATCTGCTCTTTCTATGACCTGCTGGAGCATGTGAAGAGACGGGCCCTGGAGAAAGATCTTGAATCAAGATCTCCATGACTCAAGTCAGCTTCTGGATATGCAAGAGGGGATTCAGTGATGATCCAGTGGTGACAGTGTATGAAAAACCAGGGGCCCTGAATCAAACCAGTGATGAACTGCAATGAACATTGGTAAGTGAAGCAAATTGGACATAAGGTTGGTGTGGGAGAATTGTCTGTATTCTGTCAATCATGTTTTACATAAATGCTGATTGGCCAGGCAGAAAGTATAGGTGGGACAACCAGACAGGAAGTAAAGGTCGGGCAATGAGAACATGAGAATGCTGGGAAGGAGGAAGTCCATTTCTCCCCAGTCCTGTCCAGATCACCAAAGAATCAGGATGTGACCTGCCTTGCTAAAAAAGGTACTGAGCCATGTGGCTAACATATATAAGAATAATGGTTTAATATGAGCTACAAGAGCTAATAAGAAGTCTTAGCTAATGAGCCACTCTGTAGATTGTAGACACTCTGTGTGGATTTTTTTGGGAATAAGCTTGCCGGGCAGCAAGGGTGAAAAGCAGACCATCATGTTACAGGTGACCATGTGGATAACTGCATCCACAGAAAGCCTGAGAAGCTTGGGAAAGCATAAAGCATGTTTTCTTGGTAGTAGCAATTTTTTGGGTCTGCTCTGCTTGCTAGAGGCTCTCATATAAGAAAGGCTTCCTGATTCAGCTTTAGCTGTAAAACCATGCAGCTCTTTTTAGAGGTCCTGCCATGAACACATAAATAGTGTTGATGAAAAGCTGACTGCATGCTTTTCGTTTTCAGCCTTAACAGGAAAAAAGCTGCACCGTTTTAAAATGCAAGCTTTCTATGCAGACCTCTCAGAGCAAACTTTGACTCTTTCAGGCAGGAGGTCCACCTATGGAACATTTGAGTATGGTTTTTGGACACACGGCTGCAGCTGGCTTGCTGGCAGGGACCTTAAAACACTGTAGAGTTAAGGCAGTGAACACGGCTCTGACCGATAGCTCAGCCATGAGCCTGGAACCTCATAAAGCTAAGGAATGAGCTGGATCCAACCGTCAAAGCCATGGCTTTAACCCTACCCATATTTCTTAGTAAATTAAAGACTAATGTGGTCAGAAAAAGAGAGAGATATACAGTAAAGATAGATTCATGTCTTTGTGGCATGATTTATATCCTTTGGATATAAAACCAAAAGTGGTATCATTGGGTCTTGAAGAAGGTTGTTTTCTAATTTTCTGAGAAATCACCAAACTGACATCCAAAGCGGTTGTACCAGCTTGCATTCCTACCAGCAATGTAGGAGTGTTCCCTTTACCCCACATCCCCTCCAGCATAAGTTGCCATCAGTATTTTTGATCTTGGCCATTCTTATAGGTGTAAGATAGAATCTCAGAGTTGTTTTGATTTGCATTTCTCTGATGACTAAGGGTGTTGAACATTTCCTTTAGTGTCTTTCAGTCATTTTAGATTCCTCTGTTGAGAGTTTTCTGTTTAGGTCTGTACTCCATTTTTTAATTGGATTATTTGTTCTTTT
>JAQHUG010000588.1:453234-483890 GCA_028555095.1 Dicrostonyx torquatus
TTTCTAATCTCCATGCTCCTACCCTGGTAAATGGTATACTTATCAGCTGGTCTCCAACACAGGATGCAGTCTTCATTGCTGCTTTTGTATGCCCCCTTACCCAGATTTACTTCTGCAGGTGGACTCTGGATACTCTTATTTTCATCAGCTTCCATAACGCTCAGATATCATCATCACTATTGATCACCTGAGCCACCTCCACTAGATCCTGCAGTTTTTCAGAAACATCAATCATTTTATTGGGTATTATTATTGTGTTTCATCTTCTCAGCTCATCTACTTCTCTCCTTTTCTATTTTTCTCCTCTGTAATACTTTCTGAAGCAATTCACTTCCCCCAGGTCACTGCCAAGCATCTGCCACCACTGCTACAAAACTTAACTGCTTGTACTTAACTCTGCCAAAAATTCCCTGAGTCTTTTAGAGCTCTGCAGCTCTGTTGTGTACTAAACTGAAGTGGAAAAAATGGCCTTGCTATTCTCTACTACGTTTTTAATTCTGTTTTACTTCTTATCAGGGACTAATACAGTAGATCTTCTAAGCACCCAGAAGTACTGAAAATACATATCCTATATTGACAAATAAGTCTTTTCAAACCTAGCTGTTTCCAGAAGCATAGTCAGAGGCTCATTGGTAGTTTAGTAATATGTAAAGCATTGCTGGATGTCTGGTGGTTTTCCTAAATTAGGAACTCCTAATTGTTGTAGTGACATATAGTAGGCACCATCAGTTAGGCAGGGCCTTTCTGCTGATTGATTCTTCTGTATAACGTTATAAATAAATCACATGAAGTTTGTAATTCAGAAAACTACTACACTTACTTTACCCAACATTATATATGTTCTTATAAAGAAAAACACCAGAATGTCAATTTTCAATAATAGAATAAAGAAACCATGCTAAAGTTACAATTTGGACTAGCTAAGGAGTCACTTTCTCTGAAGAGCTACAGGTCAGAGTCAGAACTAGCAAAAAACTTCTACAGATTCTCCTGATAGCCAGGCTTTGTGTCATTTTCAAAATCTATTGTAATCGGGAGGACGATCTGTTAGATGCCTGTGTTCTTCAAACCTAAGGTGTCAACTAATGAAATTCAGAAAGAGGTTTTACAGTTCTGTTGCCCTGCTCAGAACTGAATGTCCCTCCCAGGAATAGAAGTTGTTTATGGGGCTAGCCTTATTAACTTACTTTACTCCTTCAAGATCAGTTTCTTAGTTTCTTCAGGCTGTATCATTTCTAAGTTTAGTGTCAGTTTCTGAAAGGTACTCAAGCTGACTTCTTACTTTGGTCATAATGCCCATTAAACTAAAAATGAATATTTGTTCTAGTCTTCTGATACTTCCCTGAATTTACTACAGAAAAGAAGAAAGAATAAAAGCCTCACAAAAATTTGATGCAGAAATTAAAACAACACCTAGAAATGGAATACTTCAGCCTGACCTCTTACATGTTTTCACACCAAGTAGAACAGAATACCATGGATAAGCTGAAATGTCAATTCAATTGTGAAATTGATGGAAAAGTATAATTGCTATGAGATTAGCTATATTTTTAAATAGAAAAACTGAACTTCAGGATATTACATAGTGTGCTTATTTAAAATTGATAGCATCCCACAGAAACGTTTGCGTTTTTAAAATGACTTTAATTGGCTCATTTTACACCAGGAAGTCAATGTTTGTTAAATTATTAAGAAAAGATATCATATAATGATATGGGTCAAGTTCTACTATAAAATATCTTTACAATAAGAAATTCACTATAGTGAATGTATTTTGAATTACAGTGAGTGCATTTTGAAGGTATAAGTTTAATGAGCTATAATGCATTGGGGGGCCTTAAAATAATAAAGTCAAGGTACAGGTATTTCAGCACGATGAAGACTTTCTGACAGCCTGCTAAAAATTTCCACCACTTCTTATCTCCATTCTTTCCTTTATCAACCTCTGTTCTTGCATTCATGTATGGTGTAGGAAATGGCTCTTAAGTAGAACACCCTTCCCAGTAGAGAACAATGTCATAATCATTATCCCTTATTGTTTACTTAACTAAACCATATTTTTGATAGTAATTCAATGCCATTATTTCCTCTCTATTATGTCATGAACTCAGGCACTGGTGGCACATGCCTTTAATCCCAGTATTCAGGTGTCAGAGGCAGGTGAACCAGACGGGTCTACAAAATGAGGTTCGTGGTAGCCAGAATTACATAGAGAAATCCCGTCTCAACAAACATCAAACAAGCAAACAAAAAAATCTCAGGAACAAAACCAACAGATTGAGAACTTCCTCCTAATACATAGACTTGGACTACAGCTTTGACATTTATATATAAGCATGCTTTTGTACTGTAAAAATAATATAAAATATCAAACATAAACTTAAGATTCTAAGTATATTTAAAGCTGTTAACTGAAATTGCTGTAATACAGTTCATATGAATGTATGCATTTAAAGTTTTAAAAGTAAGCAATTCCTATATTTCATTGAATTATCAAGGCAAAAATTTAGTGGTAAGAGCTTATGATTATCTCTCATTTCTTAGCAAGACCCCACTATAATCTCTTTGATCAAACTTTAGCTGAGCATTTGAGATTTGTAGTAATATTGCAATATAATAGGTTTGAATACTGTTCCATTTATACAACACAGACTGTAGATGGATTTGTAACAGTGATCGATCTCATGACATTTGAGGACGGGATCTAATTTCAACACACAGTTTAAGAGAGGTCATGGGAATGGAACTAGGTTGGCACAGAATGCCTCACTCAAAAACTTCATAGCTCAGATGTCATTTATGAAGACATGGTTAATTCTCATTCTTCATTGCAACACCCATCATTACTCTTCCTTTGATTTAAAAAGAGTATTGCTATAAGAATGACTGGCTTTGCATGGTCGTTGTATATGGGTCCATTTATATATTTATAAATTTCTTTCTGGGTACATGTATATACATATAAATATATTTATATATTCTGGGTATATTTATATATTTATGAATTTCTTGAGGCAATATTACAAAGAAAAAAATCTTCAAATTAATAGGATATCAGGCAAGAATGAGATAAATGCATATATTTATAATTTTTAGATTTAATTTATTCTTAACTGTATATTTAATGTATAATTTAGGAGATTTAATATGTTTGTGTGCGTATACTAGACCTACTAGACCAGAAGGGCATACTGTATCCACTGGCCCTGGATTGATAAGCAGTTGTGAATTGCTGATATGAGAGTTGGTAACTAAACTCAGGTCCTCTAAAACAGAAGCAAGAACTCTTACATACCAAATTATTTCTCTTTCCCCTTGATACAGCACTTTAAAGGTTCATGCTACCTTTTATGAACAATTTCTGTGTATCAAGTGAGAGAATGCACTGGCATTTCCAAGGAAGAGTTGGCCAATTCTGCATTCTCAGAAAAGTTTAGAGACAACTGGAAATTAAAGATGTACAGATACATAGAAGCAAAAATCCTTGATTTTTCTGTAGGATTATTTTCTTTATTAAACATAGCACTGATATTCCTTCCAGACCTGACTAGACCAAAATTTGTATCACTTGTTTATTTTCCTTTACCTTTAGCTGCAGGACTGATCAAATTTTCTTGTACGCCCTCAAGTAAAATCTACTGGGTTTCAATTTTATTTCCTAAGTAATAATCAGACACTACATTTTTTTTCAATATCTCACTTCATCTCATCCCATGAACAGATACAGGTATCAATATCCTTTTAGATTTTGGGTACCCTGAATGTACAAAGATGGATACATTAGGCATATTACTAGATTTGTTCTATTAGTATCATATTCACTTCGCCAGTACTGAAGGTTAAAGAACTGAATTCCTCCAGTAGCCTTCTGACCTGTGGCATTCAGAATAACACCAGCAATTACATTCTCTTTATCAGTAACTGATTGGCGGTCCCGTTCCAAAAGCAATTCTAAAGCTCTGTGAAGAACCACTCTTAACATTACTGTAACTAGTTGTGTTTATCAATATACAGATATAGGGAATAAATAGGGGTGTTGTTTAACTATTAGGGTGTGAAATAGAAGAACCATCTTTGAATTTGAAATTTGGCAGATAATCAGTAAAGTGTCTAATGAGATTTTAAAAAGGATGTAGGATTGTCAATAGGCATAATGAGGTCATTTTAGGATTTCATAAATATGATGTTGGTAAAATCATTATGATATTGTTTAAATTAACTATTATATTAGAAGCTACCAAAAAAGAAATCAGACAGAAATTCAAAATTTTCTTAGTTAGGGTTTCTATTACTGCAGTGAAACCAAAATCCAAATGCATGTTGGGGAGGGAAGAGTTTATTGGACTTACACTTCAGCACCGTTGTTCATCACTAAAGGAAGCCAGAACAGGACCTCAAACATGAGATCCAGAAGCAGGAGCTCATTGAGAAGCCATGCAGGGTAGCTGCTTACTCTTGCTTTCCATGGCTGGCTTACTCGGTCTACCTTCTTACAGAACTCAGGACCACCAATCCAGGGATGGTCCCACCCACCATGAGATGGACCCTCCCTCATTGATCACTAATTGAAAAATAATGCTCAGAGCTGAATCTCATGGAGGTATTTCCTCGACTGAGGTGCCTTCCTCTCTAATGACTCTACTTGTGTCAGGATGAAATACAAAACCAGCCAGTACAACAATCAATTTCTTATTATTCTGTGTTTCAAATACCCTTTATCCTTTACAATAATTTTAGATTAGTTGAATTATTCAAAAGAGTTGGCAAATAATGAGAATTTCCCATGTAACTACATTCAATTTATTCTATTGTATTGTATTAGTATGATGGCTTTATTATAATTACTTAATTAGCTTATATGAGATATTATGATATATTACTATTATTCATATGTCCTCACTTTTGCCTGTTTTTCTCCTTCCAATATCTCTAGTGTGCTAATGCATTGCATCGGTTCTCATAAGTCTCAGTTTATTCTGTATATCAAAGAGTTTTATTTTCCCCATGATAATACTGATGGTATCTCATAAATGTCACCTATTGGAATTTTCTTGGCTTAGATAGGGCCTACAGTAGTTAAAAGAAAAGCATACACACTATTCTATCATTATACCAAAAGGAAACAATTAGAATGTGTTTGTTGACTTCCTACATGATGAAACCATTTTTTTTTGCTTTATTATTTTGAAGACTTTCTTCTTTGAAAGTCACTAGAACTGCTCACAGAATCAGGAAACTGTGCTTAGCCTCACTGCAGGTACAGGCAAAATATCTATATAGTTTACTTGTCTTCTGTGGGATAATGCCATTGTACCTGTAAAGATTTATCACTTGCATTGTTTTAACAAATCACTGATTACCAGGAGCCAGGTAGGAAGTATAGGTGGGATAACCAGACAAAGAGAATTCTAGGAAGAGGAAAGTCAGAGAGATGTTATCACCAGCCAGATGCAGAAAAAGTAAGATGAGAATGCTTTGCTGATAAAAGGTACCAAGCCACATGGTTAAGCATAGACAAGAATTATGGGTTAATTTAAGTTGTAAGAGTGAGTTAATAATAAGCTTGAACTAATAAAACAAAGTTTATGATTAATATAAGCCTCTGACACTGAATAGCTGAGGGACCAGGTGGGACAGTAACTTCTGTCTAAACTTGTCTTTCTTCTTCAAGGGAGATTTATATCCTTGACAAGTAATTAATTTATTCCAAAATTGATTGATATCAATATGAATTCATGTGCACATATGATTATTATACTTTGGATTACATTTCAAAATTTTTGCTATTGACCATTGGAACTTCTTGATTATATATTATATTTTACATTATATTGCTATATGTTACATTTACATTTTCACAATTCATTATTGTACTTTCCAAAATTCTTAAACCTAGAGATTTATCCTATTCCTTTGTAAATGTGTATGGTTTAAATTATTGGCCAAATTATGAGATTTCCGAATTCACATGGGTTCTTCAATTTATTTTATAAATTTCCAAACATAAAGTTTAATCACTGTGTTGTAAAGTTCAACTAGTTTAAATAAATAATGAATGTCATGTACCCATAGTTATAACACTAAAATATGAATATTATTTTATGTGTAACCTAATTAGCGCTCTTCTTTATCTCCTGACCCCTTAGTAACTATAGTTTTATTTCCAGTATGGATCTCACTTTAAGTCCAGAATAAGACAAATTATAACCACCACAATACTACCTAACCTCTTCTTATTGTGACATTTTTCTTGAAATATTACATTTAAGTTTCAGCTACGTCTTTTACTACTTCTTTTATTTGTAAGATTATACCATAATTGCATCATTTCCCCTTATACTTCCTCTCTCCAAACCATCCCATAAACCCCTTTTTGTTCTTTCAAATTCATGATTAATTAACTCATTTTCATAGCCAAATGCTAATATATTTATTGATTTAATGGATTGCTTATTGAGTAAAAAAGGTATTTTTGCTTCATGTTTGGGTAGTTATATACATGGTTGCTAAAATTATTCGTCTCTGAACACACATTTAAGAAAACCAGAGTTTCAAACCAACGAGGTGGACTATCAAGTGTCACACTGTATGATTATGGTGAAAAGTTGCCTCTTGTATTTTATAAAAGTGGCTATTGTTTTGCATTCTTAACGCCACATGATCTTCATATTCCTGTCCTGTTACATCCTGCCAAGACAAGGAACAGGGCTCACTTTCCCAAGTGCTGCAGCTGTTAATGGGGAGGGTCAGCTCCCTAGTCAATCACAAACAGCTGAGGGAAAAAGGGTAAGTGAGGGCATCTCTCCCCTACCTACACTGCCGCTGCATGACAGACAAGTAGTGGGGACAGCTCTCCCATGCTCAAAACTTCAGGGCTGGCTCACCCACACCTCTACCAGCAGAGTCAGCTCTATTGTGCTGCCCAGGCAAGGTGAAGAGTTCTCCTCAGTGCTGCAGCTGNATAATACACAAGTGGTTATCCAATTTTTTTTATCTGTGGTTATTTGCTTTGTTACCAAGTATGTGATCGATTTTTGAGAAGGTTCCATGAGATGCTGAGAAGAAGGTATATTCTTTTCTGTTTGGATGGAGTGTTCTATAGATGTTAATTAAGTCCATTTGAATTCTTATACATGAATCCACACACCTATAATCTCCTGATTTTTAATAAAGTGTCCAAAATTATATGATGGATAAAGGAAAGCACAGTCAACAAATGGGGCTGGTCTAATACGATTCGACATGTAGATGAATACAAATAGAGTTATATCTATCAACTTAAACAAAACTCAAAAACATTTTATTGGGACTGCCTTAAATGTCAGAGTTTTACTCTATTATTGTCATTGTAGGAAGCATAGTGGCACTCAAGTAGACATGATGATGGTGAGTATATCAGAGTCCTGCATCTGGATCCACAGGCAGCAGGATGAGAGAGAAAGAAAGCCACTGGAACTGGCTTGAGTTTCTGAAACCTTAAAGCCCACCTCTAGTGACATACTATCTCCAAAAAGTTTAACCTACTCCAAGAAAGCAACGCCTCCTAATAGTGCCACTCCCTGGTTACTGAGATTTCAACTATATGAGCCTATGATCCATTCCCATTCAAATGACCACAGCTGACATCCACATATTATAGAAAATATGTGACTTTGTTTTTTTCTGCGCCTGGGTATGTTGTTAGGGGTGATGTTTCCAACACTATCCATTTACTTGTGAATGCCATAATTTCATTATTCTTAATAACTAAGAAATACTCGCTTGTGTAAATATATTGCATTTTCTGTATCCATTAATTTATTAATGAATATCTAGATTGTTTGTATGTCCTGATTATTGTTAATAGAACAACAATGAACACAGCTTAGCAAATATATCTGTAGTAGGGATAGAGACTTTGGGTATAATCTCATTTTTGAAGTTTGAAAATTTTAATACAATTATTGTGTTGAAATAAAATACAATAATTTTGATAGTTTAATGTAAGTATTTAATAATAAAATTTGTTAGCATGATTATAACAGTGTTTTAATTTTACTGTATTATAACAGTGTTAGTTTTATATTAAACAAAACAAAATGAACACCTATCTGCCGAGTTACATCAATATATATTATTATATAATCTA
This sequence comes from Dicrostonyx torquatus, assembly GCA_028555095.1. NCBI lineage: Eukaryota > Metazoa > Chordata > Mammalia > Rodentia > Cricetidae > Dicrostonyx > Dicrostonyx torquatus. Next base: position 461,363 of record JAQHUG010000588.1, read on the forward strand.
AAGCACATAGAAGATTCTTGGACAGGGTAGGCATGGAGAAGCTATAAAACAGAGGGCATTTCAGGAGATATTTTTCATTGTCATAGATTTGGGTGGAGCAGGGTCTTCTGGTATGTAGAATATAGAGACTTGAGAAACTGTTGTTAATCTACAAATGTAGTGGTTGAAAGGCCATTACAATGAATAATTGTGAGACTAAATTATCAGTACTACTAAGTTTGAGATATCTTAGAGTAGGATATCAAAGCCAACATTTACAATATAAAACAAATTTGAAATACCCAGGTGTATGTTGAGTGGTAAACTTCAAGAGTCCATTGTTTTAGTACAGAGCAGGGACCATCTGTCCAAGTGGTTGAAATAAAGGATACAATCCTTGAAAAGATAACACACCTAACTGATCTTGAAAAAGGCAGACCAACACCTAATTTGAAATTAAATGTGAACATTAATTAATGTTTATGTATTTCAAAGGAAAAAAATTGAAACAAAATATGGATAACACTTGTAGGGATACCTGACAGGCAAATGAGTATAGGCTTTATTACCAACTGAACTACATATGGTTATTCCAATGTAACACATACCTAGTAATCATCACATATATCAGACAATATCATATTGGAAGTTAAATATTTGATCAAAATATAATTTGAGAGAAAGTCCTACAAAATAATATAACTCCAAGATAATTCCTTGTAAGAGAATTTGAGAAAATTTAAAATTGTAAATATGTGGACTAAATTTCCTTGTTAAAAGTTCCTTAATAGAATTCACTCTGATTAGATAGAACAATGCTTATATAGATGAACAGTAAATGTGAAATTTTACATTAGATAGTAAAAGCAATGTTTCAAGCTGTAATATTTTCATATTTCTCCTAAGGAATAATCCTTATGCAACTCTTTCTGAAAATTTGTAGCTAACCTGACTTAGCTCAGCAGAGATGAGATGGAGAGTAATAAAAAGATATACTTAAATCCAGAGGAAAGTGAGATTTATTGAAAACACCAAGCCATGCAGAAAATGAGCTAACACAAAAATTTTCTGTTAAAACAAAGTAGAAATTACAGAAAACTATGAAAACTCTCCTTTACATACTCATACCATGTACACATTTTATGCAAAAATAAATAAATCAACACCAGACCATATCATTTATGGCCTTCATTTTGCAGATGTATACTTTCACATCCACACAGGACAAATCTAGTAACAGTACATTTCTGAAAACATGTCCGTTTCATTAAGGAATGTTGGAGGAGACCGCTTGCTTGTCCCCGACCACTTAACCCTGAAATAATTACACAGAAACTGTATTAATTAAATCAATGCTTGGTCCATTAGCTCTATCTTCTTATTGTCTAATTCTTACATATTAATTTAACCCATTTATATTAATCTGTGTATCGCCATGTATCTGTGGCTTACCGGGTACAGCGTCTGTCTCCGGCGAGGGCTACATGGCTTCTCTCTGAATCTATCTGCTTTCACCCAGCATTCAGCTTAGATTCCCCCACCTAGCTCTGTTCCCCTATAGCTCTGCCATAGGCCTAACGCAGTTCCTTTATTTATCGATGGTAATCACAGCATACAGAGGGAATTTCCACATCAAAGGGGCATCAGACTTTCTGTGTAAAGTGTGCTCTTATTAGTAAATTACAACATTTCTGCAGTCTTATCTAATAATTAAATAATTATTTACTCAAATATAAAATATAAGCTAATATGTTTTGTAATCATTGGCAAAAAAAGTTTGGAATTAATGTATGCAGACTTTCACAACTCCCTGAGACTTAGGTGTTTAGTAAAACCTGAAACACTGCAAGACACCCCTACCACTGAAAATGAAAGGCTTATGGTCATTCTTTGCCTGATTTTGAACAACCACAATGATTGTATAAATGCCAAAAAATGAGGACTCCAATGTATATCAGGATAGAAAGTGAAGTATATATTTTAGAGAAGAAAAAATTGGTGATCTTTTAGTGAATTAAATTACTTTCTGGCACACCCTTTATCAGAAAGCCTTAAGTGGCTTGATAAAAGCTATGAGATATCTAAAGAATAATGTATACAATTTGATCTAATTTAATCTTCAATTAAAAATAAATAATAATATCATGGCATTATTATTTTCAGAAGCTTAATGGATACAGCAGCAAGATAGTTTCTTGCAATAGAACAATATGAAAATAATTTAAAATTGTGAAGAGGTAAGTCAATTATTCTTGGGAAAGGTACTGCAAGGAGGCAGCTGGAGTCAACATGGTAAGGGAGCTGTTTCATGACTTTCTCATAAGTCTAGACAAATAAAAGATTGTGGGGTCCCAAAAATGTGAGCCTATTTCTGTCTTGCCTGCATATCAGAGAGGTTTAGCTTGCTAGAAGTTGTTAACAACAAGTGTGGCTACACACTCTGCCTTAAGGTGTGGTTGCTTCATGTTTTGGATTAAGATGGACCATACAGGTAGACCCACTACACCCTGACCAAATGTCAGAGAATTCAAGCATAGTTCCTCTCCTTCTTTTCACTTAGAAGTTGTGACCTATGGAGACGTATGGAGTAGCTTCCTTCAGGATACTTGGTCTTGGGTGGGTTCATTGCCTAAACAACAGGATGCTTTTTTCAAGAATTTTTTACTTGTCTCAAAATATTGAAGCAAGCAATTGTTCTAGCTGTCTTCTGTATCATGTGAAAGCAATCTTGTATTGGGGCATAAAAGTGCATGAAAAATTAAATGACGGCAGCTTTCAGTACTCACTGAACTCCCTCCCAGTACTATCCCATGTTTGTGTTTTATTTTTTAACTCATGTCTTTGTTCTCTTTACTAACTTTTCTAATCTCCATGCTCCTACCCTGGTAAATGGTATACTTATCAGCTGGTCTCCAACACAGGATGCAGTCTTCATTGCTGCTTTTGTATGCCCCCTTACCCAGATTTACTTCTGCAGGTGGACTCTGGATACTCTTATTTTCATCAGCTTCCATAACGCTCAGATATCATCATCACTATTGATCACCTGAGCCACCTCCACTAGATCCTGCAGTTTTTCAGAAACATCAATCATTTTATTGGGTATTATTATTGTGTTTCATCTTCTCAGCTCATCTACTTCTCTCCTTTTCTATTTTTCTCCTCTGTAATACTTTCTGAAGCAATTCACTTCCCCCAGGTCACTGCCAAGCATCTGCCACCACTGCTACAAAACTTAACTGCTTGTACTTAACTCTGCCAAAAATTCCCTGAGTCTTTTAGAGCTCTGCAGCTCTGTTGTGTACTAAACTGAAGTGGAAAAAATGGCCTTGCTATTCTCTACTACGTTTTTAATTCTGTTTTACTTCTTATCAGGGACTAATACAGTAGATCTTCTAAGCACCCAGAAGTACTGAAAATACATATCCTATATTGACAAATAAGTCTTTTCAAACCTAGCTGTTTCCAGAAGCATAGTCAGAGGCTCATTGGTAGTTTAGTAATATGTAAAGCATTGCTGGATGTCTGGTGGTTTTCCTAAATTAGGAACTCCTAATTGTTGTAGTGACATATAGTAGGCACCATCAGTTAGGCAGGGCCTTTCTGCTGATTGATTCTTCTGTATAACGTTATAAATAAATCACATGAAGTTTGTAATTCAGAAAACTACTACACTTACTTTACCCAACATTATATATGTTCTTATAAAGAAAAACACCAGAATGTCAATTTTCAATAATAGAATAAAGAAACCATGCTAAAGTTACAATTTGGACTAGCTAAGGAGTCACTTTCTCTGAAGAGCTACAGGTCAGAGTCAGAACTAGCAAAAAACTTCTACAGATTCTCCTGATAGCCAGGCTTTGTGTCATTTTCAAAATCTATTGTAATCGGGAGGACGATCTGTTAGATGCCTGTGTTCTTCAAACCTAAGGTGTCAACTAATGAAATTCAGAAAGAGGTTTTACAGTTCTGTTGCCCTGCTCAGAACTGAATGTCCCTCCCAGGAATAGAAGTTGTTTATGGGGCTAGCCTTATTAACTTACTTTACTCCTTCAAGATCAGTTTCTTAGTTTCTTCAGGCTGTATCATTTCTAAGTTTAGTGTCAGTTTCTGAAAGGTACTCAAGCTGACTTCTTACTTTGGTCATAATGCCCATTAAACTAAAAATGAATATTTGTTCTAGTCTTCTGATACTTCCCTGAATTTACTACAGAAAAGAAGAAAGAATAAAAGCCTCACAAAAATTTGATGCAGAAATTAAAACAACACCTAGAAATGGAATACTTCAGCCTGACCTCTTACATGTTTTCACACCAAGTAGAACAGAATACCATGGATAAGCTGAAATGTCAATTCAATTGTGAAATTGATGGAAAAGTATAATTGCTATGAGATTAGCTATATTTTTAAATAGAAAAACTGAACTTCAGGATATTACATAGTGTGCTTATTTAAAATTGATAGCATCCCACAGAAACGTTTGCGTTTTTAAAATGACTTTAATTGGCTCATTTTACACCAGGAAGTCAATGTTTGTTAAATTATTAAGAAAAGATATCATATAATGATATGGGTCAAGTTCTACTATAAAATATCTTTACAATAAGAAATTCACTATAGTGAATGTATTTTGAATTACAGTGAGTGCATTTTGAAGGTATAAGTTTAATGAGCTATAATGCATTGGGGGGCCTTAAAATAATAAAGTCAAGGTACAGGTATTTCAGCACGATGAAGACTTTCTGACAGCCTGCTAAAAATTTCCACCACTTCTTATCTCCATTCTTTCCTTTATCAACCTCTGTTCTTGCATTCATGTATGGTGTAGGAAATGGCTCTTAAGTAGAACACCCTTCCCAGTAGAGAACAATGTCATAATCATTATCCCTTATTGTTTACTTAACTAAACCATATTTTTGATAGTAATTCAATGCCATTATTTCCTCTCTATTATGTCATGAACTCAGGCACTGGTGGCACATGCCTTTAATCCCAGTATTCAGGTGTCAGAGGCAGGTGAACCAGACGGGTCTACAAAATGAGGTTCGTGGTAGCCAGAATTACATAGAGAAATCCCGTCTCAACAAACATCAAACAAGCAAACAAAAAAATCTCAGGAACAAAACCAACAGATTGAGAACTTCCTCCTAATACATAGACTTGGACTACAGCTTTGACATTTATATATAAGCATGCTTTTGTACTGTAAAAATAATATAAAATATCAAACATAAACTTAAGATTCTAAGTATATTTAAAGCTGTTAACTGAAATTGCTGTAATACAGTTCATATGAATGTATGCATTTAAAGTTTTAAAAGTAAGCAATTCCTATATTTCATTGAATTATCAAGGCAAAAATTTAGTGGTAAGAGCTTATGATTATCTCTCATTTCTTAGCAAGACCCCACTATAATCTCTTTGATCAAACTTTAGCTGAGCATTTGAGATTTGTAGTAATATTGCAATATAATAGGTTTGAATACTGTTCCATTTATACAACACAGACTGTAGATGGATTTGTAACAGTGATCGATCTCATGACATTTGAGGACGGGATCTAATTTCAACACACAGTTTAAGAGAGGTCATGGGAATGGAACTAGGTTGGCACAGAATGCCTCACTCAAAAACTTCATAGCTCAGATGTCATTTATGAAGACATGGTTAATTCTCATTCTTCATTGCAACACCCATCATTACTCTTCCTTTGATTTAAAAAGAGTATTGCTATAAGAATGACTGGCTTTGCATGGTCGTTGTATATGGGTCCATTTATATATTTATAAATTTCTTTCTGGGTACATGTATATACATATAAATATATTTATATATTCTGGGTATATTTATATATTTATGAATTTCTTGAGGCAATATTACAAAGAAAAAAATCTTCAAATTAATAGGATATCAGGCAAGAATGAGATAAATGCATATATTTATAATTTTTAGATTTAATTTATTCTTAACTGTATATTTAATGTATAATTTAGGAGATTTAATATGTTTGTGTGCGTATACTAGACCTACTAGACCAGAAGGGCATACTGTATCCACTGGCCCTGGATTGATAAGCAGTTGTGAATTGCTGATATGAGAGTTGGTAACTAAACTCAGGTCCTCTAAAACAGAAGCAAGAACTCTTACATACCAAATTATTTCTCTTTCCCCTTGATACAGCACTTTAAAGGTTCATGCTACCTTTTATGAACAATTTCTGTGTATCAAGTGAGAGAATGCACTGGCATTTCCAAGGAAGAGTTGGCCAATTCTGCATTCTCAGAAAAGTTTAGAGACAACTGGAAATTAAAGATGTACAGATACATAGAAGCAAAAATCCTTGATTTTTCTGTAGGATTATTTTCTTTATTAAACATAGCACTGATATTCCTTCCAGACCTGACTAGACCAAAATTTGTATCACTTGTTTATTTTCCTTTACCTTTAGCTGCAGGACTGATCAAATTTTCTTGTACGCCCTCAAGTAAAATCTACTGGGTTTCAATTTTATTTCCTAAGTAATAATCAGACACTACATTTTTTTTCAATATCTCACTTCATCTCATCCCATGAACAGATACAGGTATCAATATCCTTTTAGATTTTGGGTACCCTGAATGTACAAAGATGGATACATTAGGCATATTACTAGATTTGTTCTATTAGTATCATATTCACTTCGCCAGTACTGAAGGTTAAAGAACTGAATTCCTCCAGTAGCCTTCTGACCTGTGGCATTCAGAATAACACCAGCAATTACATTCTCTTTATCAGTAACTGATTGGCGGTCCCGTTCCAAAAGCAATTCTAAAGCTCTGTGAAGAACCACTCTTAACATTACTGTAACTAGTTGTGTTTATCAATATACAGATATAGGGAATAAATAGGGGTGTTGTTTAACTATTAGGGTGTGAAATAGAAGAACCATCTTTGAATTTGAAATTTGGCAGATAATCAGTAAAGTGTCTAATGAGATTTTAAAAAGGATGTAGGATTGTCAATAGGCATAATGAGGTCATTTTAGGATTTCATAAATATGATGTTGGTAAAATCATTATGATATTGTTTAAATTAACTATTATATTAGAAGCTACCAAAAAAGAAATCAGACAGAAATTCAAAATTTTCTTAGTTAGGGTTCCTATTACTGCAGTGAAACCAAAATCCAAATGCATGTTCTACTTCAGGGCTGGCTCACCCACACCTCTACCAGCAGAGTCAGCTCTATTGTGCTGCCCAGGCAAGGTGAAGAGTTCTCCTCAGTGCTGCAGCTGATGAAGGGTTGAGTCAGATCCCCCACCTGCTGCAGAAGTTGAGGAGTGATGGGAGGGGAGCATCTTTTCCTCACCCACACCATCCCATGACAGACAAGAGGGGTGCAACCTGCTCTCCCATTCTCATGCTCTCAGGAACAGCTGGCTTATGTCCCTGCAAAACAGGATGAGCTCTATTGTGCTGCCCAGGTGAGGTGTAGGATCCTCTCTCTCCTGAGTGCTTCAGTCAGTGACGGGTAGTACCAGTTATTCCTAGCATTGCAGCTGGTGAGGGGCCGGGACAACTCTGTACAAGCTTATTATTTTAGCCTCCGTTGGTATCAGGAGCATAGGACATTAACACGGACCATTACTGCATCAGAGTCGTGAATCCAGACATGGGTCCTGGCAGTAGCTCAGACCCAGACATTCCCTTGGCCGTGGGTAGCAACCAAGCCACCCACCTCAGCCTGCTCCTCACCACTTACACCTTTTCATATTTGCCACTGTCCATAGGAAATGAACCACTGTGGGTTTCTCCCTTCAATGTCACACCCTAGATTTGCTCACCATGATAGTGCCTGTCTGCTGTGTACCACAATGCATGGGATAGACATGTGTTCTCTTCTTAAAGCCCAAGACAGACTGCCTGAGCCTGCATGAGGGTCTCTTTGCCCTATTCAGTCTGCCATGCCCCTTCTCTCTTTTTATTGAAAATAGATCTTTTTCTCTTATGATACATCTCCAAAACAGTTTCCCTGCCCTCTACTCATATCTTCCCGGACTTCTTCTATTCCCTAGAACCACTCCTCCAAGAAACAACAGTATAACAGTACAAAATAAGATGCAATAAGACAACGAAAAGGCCTCGTAACAAGACTTGAGAAGTTAACCCAATAGAAGGAAAGGGGTCCCAAGAATAGGCAGAGGCATCTGAAAAGATGTCTGTTTCCACTATTACAAGTCCCACAGAACCACCAAGGTAATAGGAATAACACACAAAGATATCCAAGCAGGCCCTATGCTTGCCATTTCAGTCTCTGCGAGCCCCACAAGCTCTGCTTAGCTGATTAGATGGATACAAGATATTCTCATTGTATCCTCCATCACCTCCGACTTGACTCCTACACTCCCCCCACTCCTTTCACTGCACTTCCCAATTTCCTAGGGGAGGAACCTGATGGAGACCTACAATTTAGATTCTCTCTATGAATAATATCTAGCTCTGGGTCTCTGCACCTGCTCCCATCTGCTGCCAGGAAAGCCTCTCTGCTGCAGACCGGAGAATGCACCAAACTGCAAGTATAACAGAGTAACTGTAGAAACATTTCATTGAATTTTTCTTTCCTTTTGCCAGTTGTGTAGGTTCTACCACAGGTCTCTGGGCCATTCTGTCTCCAGTTTCTGGCCATGTAGGCATTGTAGGGCATGGGCTCTCTCATGGTATGGGCCTCAAGTTAAACCAAACATTGCTTGTCCACTCCCACAAGTTAGGATAGTTGGTCAGTAGCACCCTGGGTTTAGTGGAGGGAAGAATAGGGAGTTTTTATTTACTGATATAAAAGTCCTGGAAATGGGAAGTACGGGTGATTGCACAACATTGTGCATGTATTTAATACCACTAAATTGTAAACTTAAAGACAGTAAATTTAGTTATGATTATTTTATCAGAATAAAAAAAAGGATATGGTGATAAAACTGAAAATAAAATTACATTTTTAATACACATAATAAATCTCCTCCTTTAGCTTCTAGTGGATATTGAGAGGAAAAAAAATACATGGAAAATATTTAAGATAGGGCCTTGGGGCCAGACAAGATGTACCCACCGATTTTGTAGTTTTGTAGTGTTTATTCCATTATAAAGGTAACTGAGAGTTTTCTGGTTGAATTCTTATGCCAGTTCCAAGGGAGGAAATTCACTGGGCACTATAAACCTGATCAAAGACCCATGGCTGGGGAGGCCATAGGTCCCAGTGGGGAAGCTATTGTTTTGTTGTTTGCTTGTTTTTGCTAAATGGACATGATGTGGCTGCAAAATTTTCTTCTAAATAACTATGTTTGTGCCTATAAACTAATGCTACTGTCCACTTTGGTAAAAGAAGGTTCTCTTTGCATTGGTCAGTGGTGATTGCAGAGACACATAACTGGCCACGGTGCAAAGAATGAGTGACTATTGACCATCCAGATATAAACAAGACATCTTTCTTACGATTTTCAAGGTTCAGCAAGCATCCCAGAATCAAAAAAACTGCAAGATCTGAAGGACCAGAGGGAAGCAACATGGAGTGCTGAATTTCAGGTATGACATGACCGTTATATATTTGAATCACAAAACTTGTGGTTATGGGCACATGATCTTCACAGGACTGGGCCTGTCAGTACCCTGTCATGGAAGGGAGAGTGTTTCATGGGGTCTCACCCTTGTCTATGCATTTAATGGTTAATGGGGGAGGGAGGAAGATTTTCTCCCACAGTCACTAGTGTGGGACCTATGCTCCTCTAAATCCCTTACATATGATTCTGTTAGCAGTCATAATGAACCTTCCTGGGTCATGAGGGAGAGGAGGACAAGTGGAAGAGTGAGGAGAACAAAGAGAAGGAAGAAGAGGAGGAGGAGAAAGAGGGGGAAGGGAGGGAGACTGAAACATGAAACTAGGAGGGCTAGTTGGCAAGAAGGGGATTAGCAACAGTGAAAGGGTGACAAAAGACGGTAAGTGGTGGTGATTCTAGACTTGATTGAAATGCATCATGACTGTGTTTGAAAATGTCAAAATGAAACATATTATCATGTATGATCAATATATACCAACTGAAATAAGAACATTATCTTCCTAAAAGTCTTCATTTTGAAGTTTCTCTTAATAGAAAATTTACAATAAATAAACAAATAAAAGGAACTCAGAATTCCATAAGGTAGTATTGTGCTAGGTGCACTAAAGAATTAGTAAGAAAATAATGGGCATTAATTTGATGCCCCCAAATAATCCCACCAACTATGAATATTTGCAACACTAATAGCATCAATTTTGACTAACACAGTGTCTTCACTTTCATTTTAAATTCATGTATTCTCCTGTTCTTCTCAAAAGCCTTTCTTTTCATAAAATTTACAGAAGTGCTGTGTAACTGCAGTTGAAATAGTTTTAAATTCATATGTATTCACTCGGTGTACTTCTTATTTAACTTCCCACTCTATGCCATTTTAGACTTTTCTGCACTTGTATTGGTAGAAATAACAGACTTTCAGATTTTAAAGAAGTCTTCTGTTTACTGTACAGCTTGAGGCTTCTTTGGACTGATGTTATGATTAAACACTCAAGTTAGAATTGCAAATAAAGGTTACCTGCTGCTCAGAAGACAGGTCAAACACGAGGTCTGTATTGCACAGAAAACTCTACAGCACTGGAATCCTGGTAGCAGATTTAAAGCTATTTTAAGCTGTGTAAAAGAAAGCTTAATGTTTTATAATTGGCTTTCAGGACCAGTAGTTATTTTTGCAAGATATACTGAACTTTCAGAGGTTTTTTTGATGGACATAGAAAAGACTGAAAATGTGTACTTTGAGTCAACTTGAAACTAAAATATTCCCGTTGTTGTTCTGATGTTTTCCCAAAGCATCTGGAAATCCTCAAACTCACAGAATGACAATAGATTTAGTTTAACAAGGGCATTTCACTTACACCAGAAGTGTATTAATGTAGTGAATTAAAGCTTTGTTTATTTTGGTATAACGTAGAAATGAAGGAAGAGTGATAGTTCAATGCACTTTATAGCAAAACATATCACTGTCGATTTTATATCAATTTCGGATATATGACACCCAAACTACTTTTTACATTACTGTGAGCTATGTAAAACTGTAACTGAAAATAAATGTCAAAAGTCATTACACATATTTTTCTTTCTGTTATGCTTTAGTTTTTACTTTTTATTTAGAAAGGCTTATATACAGTATATTTGATCATATTATTTCCCCCTATCCTAATCAGCCTGAGTGAGGTAACCTAAACCTCAAAAAAAACAATTACCACATTTTTCAATGCTGATATTAGCTTTTCAGCTCTAGATATGGGAGTTTTAATCAGAATAGCCACAACGATTACGTAGTTCATAAGGAATCTTGGGGAGAAAGGTCTGCTATGGAAAGAGAAGCAGAAAATAGTACTATAAAAGGACTGGGGGGTAGTGGAATTTATACATATTTTAAATAAATTTATTTTTCAAAGGGAATGTGCTGTCACTTACTGTTTTAAAGTTAGGAAATAGATTTACGAGTAGATACTTTATTTCCTATTATTCACAGTAAAAAGTATCTTTAATTCTTGATGCAATAAACAAAACTGAAACATATAAGAGCAATAGAATGATCTACAGAACTCAGGAACCAACATAATAAATAGATACATGGGTATCCTCTTTGCCTCGTAATGTTAGGTTTTTACTGAAGAGGACTGTAAACAAGGAAGACACACAAAGTTGGCTCCGAAAGCCTTTCCTTTACGAACTAGAATGAAAAGAGGGAACTAATAAGGGAACATTTAAGTAACCACTGTACTGTTAAAGTCAAACAACCCTCCAAAGTCCCAAACGTGCCACAAAAGACAGAGAGCAGAATATGCAGTGGAGATGTTAATCATTGCTATGTTTGTCAGTGCACGCTGAGTGAAGGAATCAGAGCTTACCTTTCTTCAGCAGGTGACAAGCTCCACCCTATCTGTGATTCCAGAAAGTCCCAGTGATATCCACTTCAGTGAGGGGACTGGGTGGAGACAGTGAACTTCATACTATATAGAGTGTCATGGCTCTTGTTTGGTCAGAGATTTGGAGGAAGTTAATGGTATAGTAAATATAAAAGTGCACATATCATCATACAGATTCTAAAACCCGAGGCAACCCCAATAGTAATGTAGCAAATAGTAAAGCAGCAAACATTGAGGAGATGGAAATGTCAAAATTACTTGGCAGAAATTTTAAAGCAGTCTTCATTCAGTGTGCCAGTGAGGAGTTGTAACATTTTTATCACTCCCCCCACCCCCAGTAGTAAGTTCAGCCCTAGGGCCCATGTCCCACCTTTCACAGGATATTGACTGAACAAGAGTGGCAGGTATGGAGCAAGAGTGAAATCCAACCAGAAAGTATGTTTTTATTCCCTGATGTTTGTGCCGCTCTTGCATCATTGACCATGTCTTCCCAGTCAGGTCATTACTGTAACTTATGGAATTCACAGCTGAGAAAGCCTGATGATGACCTTCCCTCTCTGGTACCATGTACAGCATTTTCCAGCACTGTCAATGCTGGCCAATAGGACTGAGGCCCCGAAATCAGCACTGATGACATATCTCCATGCTCCAAGGCTCATGTACATTGTACCTTTAGCAATAGGGTCTCATCATCAATTTTTTTAGGCTACCCGTTGGCATATTTTATTATAGAGATACTACTCATTCATATTGTTGTTTTTAATTTACAATATCTAAAAAATCAGAAATAAGGAATTTATTTACAAACAAGTGGAACTAGAAAGAGACATTCTGATGAAGGTAATATAGACAGTGAAAGACAAACTGACATGCAGTCTCTCATTTGTGAATGTTAGTTTTGAATCTTCAGATGTGTCTATTTCACTTGGAATACCTATAAAAGACAAGAAATTAGTAAGGAACCATGGAAGGCTACATTTCTTCTTAATATGTTTTAATTGAAATACAATTATATCACTTCTTCCCTTGTTTTATTACATACGGCCCCTCACAGGTACCCTCCATTGAACTCCTTCCATATCATTCTTCCACTTTCAAGTTGATATCTTTTTTCATTGATTTCATATGCACACATACTCACATATAACAGACTCATAATTTTTGTAGTCTCTGTGTATAGAGTTGCAAGACTGTCTAATCTACATTTATGAAAAAATAAGAGGGCTCATCCCTAAGAAAAGTTAACTCTTCTTATCTAGTATACATTAGTTGTTTTCATTTCTTTGTCTACATGTAGGAACCTGTAACATTTCCACACTTCCTCATTAACATGTCTGTTGACATTGGCATTATTCTGGTCTTCTTTATGTAGCTATTTCTAGTTGATTCTGTATCAGAGAAGACTTCATGATATTCTCACTCTTATAATCAATCATTCTGCTCCCTCTCTTGTGATATTCCCTGCACTGAAGATGCAGGACCTGGAAGAAATTCAGATGTGAATACAAATGAAATCATGAATTTGTAGTAGACCATTTTCAAAGGAAGGGGGGTAAAACCACAAATGAGAATAATGACACAGATTGTTAGTTCCAAGGGAGGATGAAAGAACAAGATAGAGGCAGGAAAGGGGATGAAAAACTAATACTAAAGATCCTTGAAAGAATCATCTAGAAATCTACTGATTACTGTATGTTTATATATGCATGTCTATAAAAGTATTATATGAAAAATTAAGAAGAGCTCATAGTTAAAATGGAGTAACCCTACAATGGAGCAGCAAAGCTCCTATTGAACATCACAGACTAAGAAATAAAACCCTAGTACTAGGCAAGGATTCTTTCATTTGGAGCTGCTGGCCCACATGGTCCCAGAGACTCGAAAATATTACAGAACTTGAACTTATTACCTTGTCTCCACTTTTGAGTGCTCAGGTTACAAGTGTGTACTAGAGGAACTGGTTTAGCTGGTGGCAGAGTTGGAGCCTATGGATTTGTACATGCAAGCAACTACTCGACCAGATAATAGACTACATTTGGAGCTCCTATCTTTCCAAATACACTTCTTAATACCAAAATGCTAAGAAAAATGAGCATGTATTTTAAACGTTTTAAAATTTGTTCTTTCGTTAAAATAATACAAAGCCTAAATATGAAACGTAAGAGGTAACATACATGATGAAAATTGAATTTTAACCCATGGTTTCAATTTTATTATATTTGCAACTTCATTTTAGAGAACATAACTTACATTTGATACTTTTTCTGAGTACATGACAAGTTGCATTTTTCCTCTAATAAGCACACATAAATGTTTGTCCCAAGAAGATACATTTATTTACAGAAACCAGGATGAAGGAACTGACAAATAGGAGCAGAGGACGCTACTATTTTTCACCCTCTTTGTACAGATATTTAATCTTAGTGTCTGTGATAGGTTTAGCAGAATAATGAATCAACTGGAGAAAGTTCATTATTCTTCTGATTTATTTTAGGTAACTTTGTGTGTTGACTAAGAGATAAGAAATTGAAGATACCTAGACAGTTCTGAGAAGAGCTGCTTCAGTGATAACCAGAGAAGTTCCCATAGACCTATAAAGTCTTTCTTAAATGGACAAACAAAAATTGAAAGTAAGCGTTCTTTTGAATTGTGACATAATATATGAAGAAAGAATGGACTCAAATCTTAAATGGGTAGATTATTAGCAAGTATCAATATTTATTGTTGATTATGAGGTTTTCCTAAAATTTGTAAAAAGTAAGATGGTAAAACCAACAAACATTTAAAATCATGTATACTTGGGATATCAATGAAAGGAAATAACAATATAACATGATGATAACATTTTTCTACCAGTAAATTAACCCTTTCACAGTTATACAATAAAATTCTTTTTCACTTGTTTTATTTTTCTTTGATTAAAGGGCAATTTATTCTTTGTCTCTAATTTCTATGTTGATGTGAGACTCTTCACTATTGCTCATATTTTCTCTAGAGCCAACAGTCATACAGACATACAGTGACATTGTCTGTTTATTAGTATCACACAGAAATTAGTCATAATGAAGATTCCCAAATGTCAACATCATATCATGGTATTCTTGAATCAAACTCCCAGGAATGGATAGATTGAAGGTTCATTAGTTAAGAGCACTTGTTCTTGCAGAAGATCTGAATGAGTTCCACTCCTAGCACATTGATAACTTTAATTCCAGGGTATACAATGTTTTTTTCTGGCCTTCACAGGTACTACCACACACATATGTACATACATACATGCATGCAGGCATACATACATACAGAAAAAGAAAGAAAAATTTTAAACACTCATATGCATAAAACAAAAGAATTCTTGAAAATGTAAAAAAGAATCACAAGAACAGGAAGACAAGAGAGAGACAAAGATTCATAACATGAGAGAATATGAGAAACCCCTGTAGATATGAAGAGCACCAACAGGAAACAGGTTTTGCATGTACATCTGTAAGAGTGATGCGAAGTTGGAACTGATTTAAACTGTGCGTAAATGGCCCAGGAACCGTTTCAGGTGACATCAGTGTTATGATAGTCTGAGCTAGTATCAGTGGCACATGCATTGTAGAGCTCTGATAAGGTGTTACGGCTTTTACTCTAAGGGAGCAATTCACTTCTTTCCTAGATGTCATTACACAGCAGCTTGTTATTGTCATCCAATTAGTTTATTCTGCTTACCTACAAACAGTGTGGTGTACCTCTATAATACTGCTGTCATTTTTTACAATCACTTGTTGTTTTAACAGTCACGTCCTGGGGATCTGACAATTCTGTATTAAATGTTACTTTAGAAAATCCATGTTTTATAATCTTGAGTTAGGTGAACACCATGTATATTTAATAATTTGGCCAAGGTAGTGCATTTTCAGATGGCAAATGCACAAACCACTATTTGCAAATTATACTTCTATTCTGATATAGTTGGGCAGACTCATCTCGCCAAAGTCTGTTATTATAACAGATGCCAGGATAACAAATGTTACATTTATATCTACATATACCCAATACTGTGAAATTTTATTTCAGAAAACATTTTTATGGTTTTCTATATATTCAGCATTGCATAGAATCTAAAGCCTTGATATATAGCAGGTGGCCAAATGGCATTTATTACCTTATGTCAAATAAAAAAATAATAGATGGGGGGTATGACACTTGCTTGATAATAAATGAATAAAAGCAACTGACATTTCAATAAATGATATTCCAAAATAACATTCCAATAAACTGATCTAAATAGAATTCATACTGAAAAAAATCTATGTTTCGTCAATAGCATCATGACCTCAATCTCCTGGGCATTAAAAACTTAGTGTTAGATGCTACTTTGTCATCCATTCCCAATATGTCAGTAAGCTTTGTTGTACTTCCTTTTTGGTATTGGCTAAATTCAATCTTCCTAAACTCCCACATATTTTTTGCTCCATTATTCAATAACAATTTTACTATTTTGTCTATTGTAAACTAAACGTCATCTATAAGCTATTTTATAATCTTAGACAATTACTATTAAATATTTCATAATTCATTCAATTTGCCCAAATAGAGAGTATATAAAGATCATATATCTATTTATACATATGCATACACAAACACGTGTGTGCAACTGCGTGTGTGCACAAATAAAATTAACTGAAATAAAACCCTGCAATCCAATGAATTTAAGTAAGAAGCTTATGGAAATGTAGTATAATTTGCGATTTTACTGACAGACATTGTGCTTTTAATTTTTTCAGTCTTCTATTCATTCAGATGCTACATCTTCTTAAAACATTATTTTGACCGGAGTCTATAACAGTTCAGCTATTTTAGGTCCCTGGGGTGGATAATTAGACACTTCAGCATGTGGACTCCTCTCTGCTAATTCATCTATTTTTGGCTCTATATTTTATAGAATTACAAGCTTTTTTACCTGGGAGAATGAGCCCAAAACTCTCTCCATTGTCTTTCTCATGAGTTCATTTTCTCCACTGTGCTTTTATCTTCAATACTGTTCCTGTTAATATTAACTTCCTTACTCTTTTTCCACACAATATTCCGTAGTCCTGCTGGAAATCATTGCCTCCAGCATCATTAATCCATTTGGCTGTTAATTTATTCTTTAATTTTTAAGTTTCTAAACACTTTATTATTTTTAAGTCAATGTACTCTATTATTTGTCCACCATGGTAAGATAGAATATTTGTAGCATGGTCAAAAATCTTTGAAATATTAATAATAAAAGCATTTAACTATAGTTATTGGTCACATAGTTTCAGGTATAGATATGACATCGCTTCCTACATTAATGAAACTATATTAATGGAACTAAATAATTCCATCAAAATATTTGTAATTAAACTTCTTAGTATGTATCCTTTTTCCAACTTTCCAATTGAAAGATCAGTAAAGCCATATGAAAACACTCCTACAGGAGTGGCACCATTTGTGTTGACTTAAATGTCAATAAAAATTTTCCCCATAGATTAAATATGCTGTTGTTTATCTAATCATTTGTAAATAGTTGAATGGTATGTCAGGATAACTTACACTTTATATGGTTATTTTCCCTTCTTAGTTATTTCTATACATATTTTCCTGTGAGGACTAAGCCTATTACTTCTATTGTGATATTTGCACAGAGTTTATCAAAATCTTTTCCTGAATACAAATTTTAATTTATAGCAAAGAGCATATTGGCATTATGTTAAAATACAATAATCTCACCGCTAAGAAAAATTAGTGAAATTACTTGAAGTTAGAAAAGATTTACCAAGTAGGTTGTGTGAGAGATAATTGTATATGAAAGAAATCAGTATTTTTAATGATGAATATCATGCAAATTGGCATGAAATTCTATTTTTCATGGTTAAAGAATTTGTTAGCAAATAAATTAATTACCCTACCACTTTTAAAAATGTAAACATAACATAAAAAATTAGAACTTTAAAACTCATTATAAAATCATTCATTTGAATGCTCTCACTACTCTGTGTATCTGGTGTCCTTAATTCATTTGAATGCTCTCACTATCCATATATCCAGTCTTCTCTCAAAATGGCTTATGTTTATGTGCTAACAATTACTTAAACCTATAGGAATAGTACCCTGGATCAAAGACGTGAATGTGAAAACTGAATAGAATAGCAGTTCTCAACCTCCTGGGCATGCCTCCATATGGGTCGATTCATCTTTCAGAGGGTTTGCATATCATATTTTTTTTTTTTTGGTTTTTCGAGACAGGGTTTCTCTGTGGTTTTGGAGCCTGCACTGGAACTAGCTCTTGTAGACCAGGCTGGTCTCAAACTCACAAAGATCTGCCTGCCTCTGCCTCCTGAGTGCTGGGATTAAAGGTGTTCGCCTCCACCACCCGGCAAGATTCTTGCAAAATTATAACAGCAGCAAAATTATACTTATGAAGAATCAATGGAACAATTTAATGGTTGAGGTCACTACAGCTTGAGGAATTGTATTAAAGGGGTTCAGCATTAGAAAAGTTGAGCAACAGTGCTGTACAGGAATTTAGTTCCCAAAAACATTAATGTTTCTACGTACCCTGGCTCAAAATTAGCCTCAGTGATGGGCACTTTTTGCTAGCCTAGTCCATAATTCACACCTTCCCCCAATCGGTTGGTTGGAATTATTGTGGGTTTATAGATGGAATTCAGTGATTGTCTCAAACCTGAGCATTTTTTTTTCCATTTGGTTCTGAGAATACTTTGTTTTTCTTCAGTGGCAAAAAACTACCCTATGTAGGAACAGTGTCTTTAGTATTTTCTCAAGAAAGATGTTTGTTATACTGATGTATTCAGCAAAGGCATGTCACTATAATACTGTTTTCTACAAGATAAAATAGATATCACAATGAACTTGAATTTGTGAAGTTTCTGATCATTCTGTTAATTTCTGTTGCCTTTTCTATGAACTACATAAAACACATGATATATTCATATGTCTAGTAGTTTGAAGATCCTTCATAATGATTCTATAACACAGGTAACCTTAAAATGTGACTTCAGCCTCTTTCAATGAGCCAATGAAATTAACTACATTTGTATAAGAATTGTGTTTTTTTTCTATATCTCACTTTTATTATT
The DNA here is from genome assembly GCA_028555095.1 of Dicrostonyx torquatus. Taxonomy (NCBI): domain Eukaryota; kingdom Metazoa; phylum Chordata; class Mammalia; order Rodentia; family Cricetidae; genus Dicrostonyx; species Dicrostonyx torquatus. The sequence continues at coordinate 480,410 of JAQHUG010000588.1, forward strand.
ACACAGTTGAACAGTTTTATTTCCAAGATCTAAATGACCTATACTGAGACAAAAGGTTAACTAAGGCATAATAAATATTAGTTAAAGAAAATTAACTGTGTGTCAAAGGCTATTCTATTTTCTTAATTTTTAAAGTCTATTTCATAAAACCATCATTCATATTTAAGCATGATCAGCTTGTATTAGTTATATAAAATTAGCTTTTGAAATGCAGTTTTAGAAGAAGCATCCATATCTCTTCTTGGCCAGTCATATGTGATCCTCTTTATAATCCTATATAAGCATAAGACTGTAGGCCAATTTCAACCAATTTGTAGAACAATAAAATGGTCTGAAGTGTGATAGATATTTGCCAAGCAAAATCCAAATAAGCTAATTTACAGCATGCCCTCCACTCCCTATTACATTCATACCAGTGACCTAACTAATTGTGAGGCTACTCAAAGTAGAGAATTTGGAATATTAGGAGCTATTATCTAGATGTTTGTGAGTTTGAACCCAGATGAAAGTTTTCCAGAATAAATATATTTTTCTCACCTAAAATTGAGGTCACATAAGAGATTGGAAAATCAGATAAAATTTGCCCAATCCACAGAAGGGAGCACTTATATTATTTGAAGAAAAAAAGTGACCTTTGGTCATGTACTACAGTGATGTGGTTGGATAAACTTCAGAATGGAAACCAATAATTATTTCAGGACAGTTCCAGAAATAATTTTAGAAGAAACATGAAGTGTATGGTAGAAGTGAGAATTTTGTTTGCTGATGAAAACCAAAGGATGTTTTGATCCCCAAATGATCATAATTCTAGGTAACCATTATTCCTCTGGTGAAGTTCAAAGTCACATCTGTGAAGGGGCTGTGTGCTTCCCAATATTAAAAGAGTATTAGAACGTCAATAACTGTGATTGTCAAAGTCAATGACATGCCATTTATGAAGTTGAGATTCATTCTCATTGACAATATTCTTGGCATATGATATGACCATGGCAATCTGGTTTTAGATTATCTATACACTGTCTTCACGTCAAATACAGTGATGATCATCATCTTAAAGAATTGTATCTGCATTCTGACACTGGAGACTGTCGTCTTTCTAGTTGTTGTTGGCTTTTCGGTATGTCAAATATGGAAGCAAGTTTTCACTGCTATAGAATGTACTTTGAGAAGAATAAAATCTTACAGTCCTAACAGCACGGTCTGTTATAAGACAGCACCTTTCACCTATGACCTCATCTGTTTCAGTATTCAAAACTATTTTGTAACAAAACATTATTTGTGCAATTTAAATCCTAAATGGACCTCATATAAGTATAATATATAACTGTTTTATCAGTTGCATGCTGACAATTTCATACATTAAAATTATGTATTCTGGACATTATCTCCCCCATATCTTCTGCTATATCCATGACACCTTTGCCAATAACTTTAGCCTCAATCCCAAATAGTCCCTTTCCAAGATTTATGATTTTATTACAGATTTTGAACTACAAAATTTCACCAGGCTTATCTGTTGAGCACTAGATTTAAACTATTCATTGGAGCCTAGTGAGGTCACCAACTTGTACACAGTAGAAGAATGACTACCTCTCATGCAAAATCTATCAGAAACAAATAGTTCAGCAGTAAGAAAAACTACTTTGAGTCTCTCCTCTACCTATGCTTGCCTTGGCATTCACAGCTACTATGCGAGCTTTACTGCAGTGGCCAAGCCAAGTCTTACCAGAAGATGGTAATACACAGTCTCCTCATTTTCCAGATCATAGATTTCTTCTGCCCTCCTTTCTGTAATGGTGTCTGTGTCTTAGAGGGGATGCTTAAATGTTTTGTCTACGACTGCAGTGCTTAAATATTTGAAGTGATGATTGGGGATTTGACAAAGAAGAAACTGAGCAAACCACAGAAAGTGTGAAGAAGGGAGAAGGCATTTCAACTCTTGAGTGAAACAGGATCTAAATAAAAATATTAAATATAATTTAAAAAACAGTATATGTAAGACAGGGTATTGTTATGTATGATACCAAGACAAATCACCATCAGGCAAGCTTCACTAAGTGTGATATTAGGTGTATCCTCCATAAAACAAGAGCACAGAGAAGGTCAATCCAGTTGATCAATCAAAAAACTTCTTTCAGATGAGTATAGGAATATTATGAAAAATAAAAATATACAGAGACAAATAGATGAACTTTCCAGAAATAGAATTCATTCCACAGTGATCTATCCTCAACATCTCTGGAGACACTCTTGCCAGTACCAGTGATTCAAATAATTTCATGTGAATCCCCCTCTGCATTTTCTCTATTAGGATAGAAGAATACAGATGACATAGTTCTCTCTCTTTTCAAACACCTGCATATTAAAAGAATATGTTTTATAGAAAGAACCCCATACACTGTTTCTTTCCTTCTCTTCAGTAAAAGTAATCCTAAGATATTGACATTGTCAAACTCAATATAAAGCAGGAAAGTGGTGTGGGCCCATGGTCTGTATTCAGTCAATTATGTTTTAAATAAACATTGATTGGCAGTAGCCAGGCAGGAAGTATCGGCAACACAATGAGATAGAAGTAGAGAAGTGGCATGTAAAATTAGAATAATATGTAATCATGGGATATTCCTTGGTAAATACTTGATAAAGCAAAATTAAAATGAGTGAATAGTGTCTCTTATATGCTAGCCAGTTGAGCAAATAAAATCACTCTTCAAAATAATTATTAAGAAATATAAAATTCGAGATTTGTTCAGTATAGTAGTATGAAGAAAACTTTTAGGAAATTTGAATTAATTCTGCTTTCAAACTGATGCTTATTTTCAGATCATGCTCGTAGGTGAGGAATTCCAAAGCCCATATATAAATCTTACCATGAATTTTCTAGTACTATCATGTTGCATATTCCCAAATACATGACCTCTGGAAAGGGGAGAATATTGTTACATAAAATATTAAGATAGTTGCAAATAGAGACAAAAAGAATATCCCATCTATTATCCCCTATAGCAAAGTTGTCCTTTCTTGTGTGTGGATGTTCATGTGACAGATAAGAGATATCAGTGGCTCTAAAAAAAAAAACCATAACTTTATGGGGAGATGTTTTGCTAGTTTAAATTGAAATATAAATATTTAACAGGACTGTCACTGATCACAGTCACTGAAGAAGACACTAATTAGGGTTGTTTAGAAACAAGAAATAAGTGCAGAAGCACTAGAAAATATAAAGAAAATTCTCAAAGAAACATAGTTCTGAAAAAACTTTATTGCACTAAGAGATGTAATGTACTTTTAGGATTTATACATAATTGAAAAAAAAAACCAAGTCTCCTTTCAGACATGTTTACAAATTTTATACCCTGGCTCTTATTACTGCCTGTGGCTTTCTTTTGTCCTGACTGCATAAGTCCTTCTGTCTCTTTCTTCCTCAGGTCTTCTGTGTTTTCCTATCTGTAACTACCACTTCATTAGTGCTGTAGAACTGAAT
>JAQHUG010000588.1:503360-536658 GCA_028555095.1 Dicrostonyx torquatus
AGATGTAAGAGTTAGCCACAAGAGCCTAGAACTAATGGCCAGACAGAGTTTAAATGAATACAGCTTCTGTGTAATTATTCTGAGTTAAGATAGCCAGGCGCGAAGAACACAGCCCGCCCGCTCCAGGAGCTGGGCAATGGGACACAGTCTGCTCGTGCCCTCATTACTACACACTTTTTTTGCGGGGGGCGGGAATGATACTTTGAATTTTAAATCCTATAGGATTCAGTTATTTATAAAGATACTAATATGTATCTGTTAATTGGTTTGGTGTCTGTATTGATTCGAAATTGTGATTTTTTTTGTTTGTTAGTGGTATTGTTATTGCTGGGACTCCTTTAAAAATTGATGGTAGTCAAGCTCCATAATCTATGTAAAACTGGCCTAAGTTTGTAAGTAAATTCTGCTTTCCTGGCCACAGGAGTGGACCAGACTTTAAATACAATTTCAGCATGACTATCAGAACTGTTTATATGAGCCATCCTTAACCTGTAATGAGAAGACAAAAACTGATCTGGCCTACTCCTGCTACACTACAGGGACCTGCCTTACTTCTTGAAGCCACATCTAGGATCTTGTGACAAAGCTCTCTAGCTACCTGCAAAATCCTCACCCAATCCCTAGGACAGAGCCTGGTGCCAATGACTTTAGTGAAAATTTTCCTGGGCCATGAGTAAAAGCCCAGGTAAAGCTGGGAATCCAGCCCTCCTAAGTCCCATGACTTTCTGATGACCAGGAACTGAAGAAGGATGAGCACTTGCACCAAGATCTGACTTATTTCCTTTACATGAGCTCAGGTCATGCACATAATATAATCTGTACAGTTTCCTATCTCTCTTGTTCTTCTTTCTTCTTTGCCACTTCCCTTTCACTTATGGAGACCCAGTTTCGGAGACTTGAAGGAAGTTAGCCTAGCTTAGATGTTGCAAGAAGGGCCACTTCTTGTTTCCTGGTCACGTAGCTCCAAAATAATCACACAGAAATGATATTATTTAAATTACTGTTTGGCCCATTAGCTTTAGCTTCTTATTGGCTAACCCTTACATCTAAATTTAACCTATCTGCATTAATCTGTGCATCACCTCCAGGTCATTGCCTGCCAGCAAAGTATCAGCACATCTGTCTCCAGCAGCAGCTCCATGGCTTCTTTCTGTCTCTTCCTACTTTCCCCAACGTTCCATTTAGTTTTCACCACCTAGCTCTGTTCCCCTATAGCTCCGCTATAGGCCTAAAGCAGTTCCTTTATTAACGAATGATATTCACAGCATACAGAGAGGAATCTCACGTCACCTAGGTGAAAGAAAAAGTTACCAGATGCCCACACCATTGACCCTTCCTGCCATCAGACAACAATCACTTATCCAGCTTTCCTCTAGCATTTAGAAATGATGGGCAAATTTCCACCAGAAATCTTGTCATCAAAGATCAAATCTGTCAGATGCAATCTGTCTTTAATCTTTATTCCTTTCCTAATCAGCAGAGATTATTTGTAGATCTGGAGACCCAAAATGTTCTGTGACCCCATTTCTTGTTAATGGGGACCAGAACAGAATCTGAGAGATGCATAGATTACCCTGGTAACCCAAGGTGAGCTACTCCCTAGACTGATACTACCATCAGTAGGAAAGCCAAAACAGCAGTAGCAGCTTCACCATGTTAGAGTATTTGTGTTTCTGAAATACTCTAAGTACTTGCACCCACACTGGGAATGCTGACTCCACAGGGTGTTAGTGCCCAGACTTCTCCAGGTGTTTCTAGTCTGCCGTCCTTTTGCTTTGAGTTATGTCTATAAACCAATTGTTCTTCCTCCTAGGGAGAAGAAAAATGGTCTAGGTTTTCCCCTTATAATAGGTGTACATTCAAAGCATTTCTTTATTATAAATCCTTTTCCATGAGTCATTAACCAATCTCTACATAGTGGGTTTTCATAGAAATACATTAAACCCCATACATTTCTCCCTGGGCACTGGAACTGTATTTATATCTCAACACTGCTATCCTCTTAGAGACTGACAGACTTGTGTTTGAATTTGGGAGAAGGAAGCAAAACAAAGAATAGCTTTACATAATTAAGCATTAAAAACACCAGTCAAGTAGAGGGCCCTGGTACTGCTTTGGATCACATGTGCTGCCTTGGATCACACACACCTGCTCCCAAAGTCCCCTAGCAGTTATATTTCTCAATGAATGAAGCACCACATGCAGCTGCTGACATGCTGAAATGGGTTTAGCATTGTTTTGTTTGTTTTTTGCAACTTAGTTTATGAAGAACTTGAATGTCCTCTCAAACACAGGATCACCTGGTCTCAGGGCACACTGTGGAATAGATTGCGTTTTCAATGCTTCTTATTCATTTCCAAAACAGAAATGACTCCTATAGACACTGAGGACCTTTCTCTATTTCTCTTGCTCCTTCCAAAGGCTTCTGTTTGAGTAACAACTTGTACAGCTGCATGCCTCATGTTACTTACTCTTGTTCTAGGTGTACTTCTGCCAGTTTCTATAGCCAAACTATCCTACCTTGAGTGTTTATAATTTTTTTCCAGGAATGACTGTCACTTGTAAAATGCTTTCTGAATTCTTTGGTCTCCAATGTCATTGAATTTCTTACATCAGACTAATGAGGTATTGCCAGAACTCTACGGTGGGTTCTTTTGGTTTTTAGAAACTCTATTATTTAGAAATTTAGAAATTTTACTGAAGTCATGTGCCTCATCGCATTGTGGACAGAATAAATAGCTCTTTCTGTTTGGGTTTTGTTGACAGAGGTTTCCATCCTGCCTGGTCCCACAGCCCTTCAGTCCCAAAGAAACACACAGAGGTCTATACTAATTATAAACTGGTCTGAATTATAAACTGGTTGTTCTATTAGCTCAGGCTTTTTATTAACTATTACATCTTAAATTATCCCATTATTTTTGTGTATGTTACCCTAGTGATTTGGTACCTTTTATCAGTGAGGCATTCTCATTTTATGTCTTCTGTATCTGGGTCATGACTGCAGACACAGCTTTTCCTCTTCCTAGAATTCTCCTGTTCTCTTGCCCCACCTATACTTACTGCCTGGTAATGTTGCCTATACTTTCTGTCTGGCTACTGGCCAATCAGCATTTTATTAAAGCAATGCAATTGACAAATCTTTACAGGTACAAGATCATTTTTTCACAGCAGGGGTTTAGAATGGTTCCATACTTTGGAGCTATAAAATAACTTGCCAGTCTTCTCTAGAATGCAAATAGAGACTTAAGTTCAAGACATATGTGTTAAATATTAAAACATAGCTCTCTTGGCAGCTTACTGACAGTTTTCTATAAACGGGTAGTTCATCTTGGGCACTGGTATTCTTGCAAACCATCCATACTGAGAAGTGTGATATCTGTTTGAAGATTATAAATTTGAAGGGAGGTGAGTCAGAGGAAACCTGAAAATAATATTAGAAGCTTAACCAACAAAGATACTGAGACTCTATAACTGATGTTCAATAGAAAGTGGCTGGATTCTTGATATGTGAGTCAGTATTTACTCCAGTTGCCTTTAGTTAATAGTGGCTTTGGTCATTTGAATGTGAATGATCCCTATGGTTGCCTGTTGCCATGGTATTTTGTCATGACAATAGAAAAGTAACTCAGAAGTTAAAACCAGAAGTAAGTCCATTTCTATGACTTAAAACATAAGGCAACTAATAACAGAAAACATATAAATTGAGGCTCACAGCTTCAGAGAGTGGGAATTGTTGACAATCATGTGGCTTATGAAAGCAAGCAAGTAGACATGGTGCTTGAGTAGTATCTAAGAGCTCAGATTCTGATACATAAGCATGAAGCAAAGAATGCTCCCTGGGAACAGTAAGGGCTTATGAAACCTCAAAGGCTCTCTGCAATGACATGGCATTTCCAATAAGACTACATCTTTAAATCCTTCGCAAAAGCTCCACCGAGTGGGGCCCAAGTATTTAAATATATGAGTCTATAAGGGCTGTTATCATTCAAACTACCACAGCAGTTACAGTATAGAAGGAAAGATATTAGATTGACAAACTGCAGGAAGAGATCATTAAGGCTGGGTTATAGGGAGACCTGTAAGGATCCCCTCCTACAAAGTCAGCTAGGGTTCCTGGATAGGGGATCCTGGAGGCCAAAGAAAAGTCAGATGAAAGAAACAGAAGACAAGATAGAATCGAGAGGTCTGTCTGGTCTTAAAGAAGCAGCCAAAACCCCCAAGTTTATTTCAGAACTTGCTTACATACAAAACACAATGCAGACACAGTCAATATCTGACCACAAGACCATTCCTGTCCTTTCCAACATGTACTTACTGCTTGGAAGCAACCTTACTTTCTATCTTCATGTTTCTGAGGTTTGTCGTCAGCGATACACATTTTACTAGATAGTCTTTTTCTTATGGGGTAAAACAAAAGTCCCTCACATCCTTCAAGGTTATTTAAAAAGCAAAACAGGCAAGCTTAACCTGAAATAATTTCTTTAAGTCAATTATGACTCCACATAAAAACTGAGTCACATATGGGCTTTTACAAAGACCAACTTGGTAAGAGTAAGTTATCATAATATCGGGGCAACACAGATGTCAGGATCATGTTGGGAAATGCAACTGAAAGCAATAAAACCTTCCTTTTCCCCATTATCACCATTGCACTTAAATAAATGTGTTCAGCTGTATTACTCATTCATTGGCCATGAAGTAGGTGGGTCATAAGATCAGCATGCTGCAATGTTGTGGGACCTTTGTATTCCGTGTGAAAACATATTGTCGTGATAAATGCAATAAAACACTAAATGTCCAATAGCTAGGCAGGAGGTATAGGCTGGACTTCAGGGCAGAGAGAAAATTCTAGGAAGAAAAAGGCAGTGTCACCAGCCAGGCATGGAAGGTGAGCAGAATGTGCAGTGTGGGGAGATGAGGTAACCAGCCACACAACAGAGAGAACACAGATGAAAATAAATGGGATAATTTCAGTTATAAGAGCTAGTTAGAAACAAGTCTAAGTTATAGGCCAACTTTCATGATTAGTAAGTTTCCATGTTGTTACGTGGAAGTTGGCAGTACAGAGAAAGACTTGTTACAAGAGACAAGGAAACTATCAGGGGACATCCTGATGAGGAGAAAAAAAGAAATGAAACTTTTTTTCTCTCACAGATAGATAACCTTCCATCATTCATTTGACCCAGAGACCTTGAAAATGAAATGTCTGATATTGTTCTGCACTCTAAACCTGCCTAAATTTAAATCAGATGAAAAAGAAAATTAGTCTCTAGAGGGAAATATCAGCCATAGTATTCTTTTGGCAGGTGGAAAGGTGTGGATTTGTTAAGTTTTTAAGATTGTCTGCTTTCACTGGTTGTGGTACAGTCTTTCAAATATCTGGTACCTTCCAGTCTATTCAAAGAAAGTTTCAAATTAGATATTGGTTATTGCAGACATCATGCCAGATTGATCCTACTGGGTCACAGAGACTGATTTTTATGTACCGTATATTAAAGATATTAGGAGATAACTATTCAAAATCACACATTCCATCTCTGAATATTCTGAGAAGACAAAACACTGTTCTGTCCTTTGTACTAATACCTGTCCCCAATATGTGATTTGACTAGATTGAACAAATCTGTAAATGTTGTAAGAAAAAAAAATTTCTTTATCCAGACTGATATCATTCAACTCATCAAAAGTCTTCAATTGCATTGATATTGATAAATATACTTGTTAATGTTTGAATGTTATTATAAAAAAACTTTCTTCTGCAGTAGATGGGAACAAATACAGAGACCCACAATGTGCAGAGAGTGAGAGACCTTGGAACACTCTCCTCTAAATATAATGTTTCCATCAAAACAGAGACAAGAAAGCTCTGCTGAAGAGGAAGAGAAAAAATTTTGAAGAATCAGAGGGGATGAAGAACACCAAGCAATCAAGGTTCTCTAAACATATGAGGTTTGGCACAGATATGAACTCACAAAGACTGTATGGGTCTATAGCAGATGGGGTCTCAGCACTGAGAAGAAAAGTGGACACAAGTTTCCATCCATTACCCAGATAACAAGTAATAAGGAAAAGTTAGTTTTCTTCACTGAGAACTGGCTATACAAACCAATCTTAAAGGCAAGCTCTATTATCAGCATTAGGTGACCAACATAAAACAAGTCCAATGACATTTATGGGGCTCATTTTCTCATAATACTTTGTCAAAACTTTACTTTTTTAAGTTTGTGTCTCTATATCTTTATGTATTCTGGTGTGCTTTCTTTGGCCCTTTTTCTTCTTTTTGTTCATTGTAATTTTATGTTACATTATAATTATTACTTTAGATCTCTTTTTGCATTCTAATGAGAGAAAGAGAGAATGTGTATTTGGGTAGATGTAAGTGTGATTAAGATCTAGGAAGAGTTAGTTAACCATAATCAGAATAAAATCCTTGAAAAAAATATTATTTTCAATAAAAAGAAAATAATGCAATGAATATACATTGCTAAAAGAAAAAAGTAAAGCAAAGGAGTTAGTAAAAAATAAAACAGCTTAAAGGCTTGGATAAAACAGATGTAAATATGAATATATCTAAGGTAAAAAGAGGATTTTACATGTGGTAAATGTCCTAAGTTAATCATATGTCATTAAAATTTCAAAGGTTCAATATGTTCAAAATGAATTTCTGTTGAAATCAATGGGTTCTCTTAGGTATTTGGTCTACTCTTGGTGCCATTTACAAGAACCTGCTTAAAGAACAAATTGTATATCTCATCATAGTAGTGACTTTCAAAACTAAGTCTTATCAGAATTATCATTTATGTAAAAGTTTTAGGGTTTTGCCTAATCTTTAAGTAAGTGTTCCATAAATGTTTAAAGTACCAGACTGGTAGTATGACTCAGGGAAAGCAATAAATAAATTTGCAATCCTATGCCTTGTTGACAGAAGACCCTTTACTTCTGAGATCAACCATGTTCCAATGGACTATGAGCTATCTTGCAAAGGTTCAAGCAACTCTTTGGGAAGAATTATATCCTTCTGGTCAGAGAGGGTACGGAATCTCAGAGGTTGGACAATAGTATTGATTTTAAAACAGAGTCAAGACAAAAATTTTTCCAATATATGGCAACAGTTTTTTTTTTTAAAAATGTAAAAATATAGGCAAAGGTTCCTACTAAGCCACAAGTAACCCTCAAGTACCAGATTCCTAATGGTTCTAAGCAATAATCATAAAATATTATTTTTGGTCTCATGTATGATCTTATAGACAAAACAGAAAAGTATTACCAGAGTTGAAATGATTGGGTATTTTATAACAGTGCAAAGAATTGTACTTTCCATATATTACTTTCATGGGAGATGTTATATTAACAAGCTATTTCCCAATAGTGATCTTCTTGATTCGAGACATCTCAGCTTTTGCTCAGTTTCAATACATCCATGCCACATGGACCTGCAGACAAGGTCCACTTTCTTCTAACCCACCATTTTTCTAACCTGGAGAATAATTTTTTCCTCTTTCAGATTCACCTTGAAGAGACATTGCACTGTGATTCTAGCTACTTCATAGCAATCATAATACCTAAATTTGAATCTTTGGTTCATCACTCAAGTCAGCCTGAAAGGCACAAAGAGAGAAAGAGTGGTGGGGAAAAAGAAGGCTGACCAACCAGACATAAATATATGCTCCAATTGGCATATCAATGGATTCTAATGGGCTTTGATTCTCTGTTCTTTCTTCTCCTGGTCCTCTGCCTAGCTTGCATAATGCTGAGGTTTTGTATGAACTCATGTCTCCTCCTAACGGGATGAAATCATTTCCTCTGTACAAAGGGTTCCAATTCCACCGCTCCCTGTTACCTTGCCTTTTCTCCTTTTCTCTCATGTCTCTACACAGGTGTCAATGAAAGACATTCTTTTTTTTTATTACACTTGTATGTTATTCAAATCGAATCGCCAATGCACTTTTAAAGGCCCTTAGATAGACCCACTGTTGGGATATACCAATTGCCATACCCAAATGACTCCATTGAGCTCAAAGAATCCATGTAGATCATAGTCTATCCTTCTTCTCCTTTACGGTTACCACTTCAGAGAGGAGGAGGCTTGATGAGAATGAGGGATAAATTAGACACTTTAGGGGAAGTCATTGAAAGAATTTGTCATTGGCCAAAAATGTGTTTGATTTTGTCCTGGCCAGAGATCAAGAACCATTGACAGGGGCCCTGCTTCCTGCATTGCCTCCTTATCTTTCTTCTATTTTGCACCATGTGGAAGAGAATCACTGCAAAGAGGCTTCAGGTGAGGATGTGACTGCAACTGAACAGCACCTTGAAAATCTTCTTGGTGGACTAAATGACCTGGCCAGCTTACTTCCTACAAAACTTTCTCTAAAATTTCCATATTCAAAGTTTTAAAGAAAACTAAAACATTTAAATTAAATTCTCAAACTGTATCACTAGCTGAGGGCTTCACATGTTTTGAAGTTTCTATTCTGTCCCTTAATATTTTAATGTTTGCATAATTAATAGATACTTGGAATAATAAAAATCTTATATATAGAGATTTTATGAAAGAAATTAAGAAAAGTGATAGGGCAGGGTATTCCAAAAGGGCTAGTCACTTTTTTTAGAAATTAATATTTTTTAAATTGCTTATCTAATAAATGAGATTGGTGGAACAGATAATTTTAGATTCCAGCTTATGGCCTTGTGTGAACAGGTAATTTGATGAGTATTCCCTTTACCAGCACCCAATTGGTTTCCAAGTGCTTCCACTCTTAACTCAGAGAGCTGTGTCAAATTAATGCTTTTCAATGCATGTCTCTTTATTTTTAAACATTTTTATTTTTAATTAAAATATAATTACATCATCCCTCCTTATTTCTACTTCCATCTCTCCAAGATCCCAAAATTACTCCACCATTCCTGGTCTTCTTTTCTTTAATTGTTATTCACACACACACACACACTAATATCAATAAATACCTAACTACAACCTACTGAGCCAATTAAGTGTAGCTTGTGTGTATGTATTTTTAAGGCTAACTATTCAATATTGGGTAACCATTTGGGTGCTCATTTCTGAGGAAGACTTAATCTCTAACTCTCAGCAGTCCCTAATTGCCTATAGTTCTTCATCTTGGTGTGGAGAAAGTTTGGGAGATTTCTCTATCCACATCGGCATGTCAACCGGAATGTCACTGTTCAGGTCTTGTGGGGAGTAGATGAGTTTCCTAGTTGTATCTAGAATAAACGACCGCACAGAAGATTTTCCTGCTCCTCTACCTCCCACTGTCCTTCTGCTCCCTCTTCTATGATCTTTTAGTGTAGTTTCCTCCATTAATACACATAAATTTAAAAAATATTTTCTTTATTTTTAATGAACATTTTATTTTAATGAATATATATATATATATATATATATATATATATATATATATGCTTTCAAATACACCTGTGATGTGAGCCACCTGCTTGCCTGGTGGCTACAAGGGCCAAAAGAAGACATTAGATTCCTTATAGCGGAAGATATGGATGGTTGTAGCCACCATATGGGAGTTGAGACTCCAACTTGTGTCTTCTGGAAGAGAAGACATAGTTGTCTACTGTTGACTTATATCTATGTCATGAGACTCAGATGTTTTAAATTTCAATTATAAACTACTTTGACTCATTAGTCAGAAATGTATTTTAATTTCAAGATTGAAGGCTTCAAATTATAAACATATGTATGTTTATATGTAATGCAAGGGAATAAAATAATTCCATGTGCTTACAGATGATTACTTTTCCTGAAGTGGCAGGGATTTATATCTTAAAAAAGAGATAAAGCAAATTAAAATTTTTCAGGTGTTTTAAAAAGTCCAATGTTCTAAGAAGGTTACAAATTAAATATTATTTGATGCTAATTCACTTAACTAATTAACCTTTATATAAATATTATCATGTTTATATAAACTTCTCAAATATGAAGTAATTCCATTAGAGAAAATAATATCAAATATACCATTTTTCACAGGTGTAAACATTAAAAACTTCATTCATCTATTAATGATTGATGTTAGCATTTTACTAATAAATCTAATACATAAAAACAATATTATAAAGGAAGCTTCTATATAATGTATGACAGTGAAATATTTTTATCTCAGCTATTGCATCACAGAAAAAAAATATTCCAAGATAAGAACTTTTAAATAGCTCTTCACTCTTGGAAACCATTTAAGTAAATTTGACTTCACTTTCTTTTACCTAAATTTTGTATGACATTGATGAGTAACACCAGAATAAAAATATTAAGGAATTACTTTTATTTCAGCACCATGATAATAATTTTTCTGTGACAGGCTCCATCCAAAAATGGCCTATTATATTAGAAATATTGTATCTTACAGAAAGATAAACTAATAATCTTCATTATCACCATTGATTAATGTAAAACAATAGTGATCATTGTAGAAAATCATCTATATCATAAACTTGAATGAAATTTTGATCATTGTATAAGACAAAGTGATTTGTTGATGATGTCAGCCTTTTTTAAATGTATATTTGTATTACAATGATAGCAAAACCTCAGATGAGTCTGGAGAGATATCATTCTTTTTGTATTGGCATTAAACACATGTTTACAATGAATTAATATTGAGGAAACACATTAAGTGCTTATGTGTTAGATAATATTTAATTAGCAAAATATATAATTTTACATAACATTTCTAATACTAAACTACTGTGAGGAAATCTATAATAATCCCAAGCAATTAAGAGTTCCTACTTTAGAATTAGAAGTAAATGTCTACTTTCAGGACAAAGAAGTCTTTACAATGCAAATGTAGTGTATGGTTTGAAAGAGACACAAAGATTCCAAGGGGTATAATAGCATGCATCTGTTGACCAACTGACTAGTTGGAGAAGTATTGTTATACTACACTGTGCTATTGAAAGCAGGGAACTGATAAAAGTCTCCTTTCAAAAAAAATGAAGTACAGAAGAAACGACTAACTTATGGAGAGCCTGCTTGCTGAGAATTACGAGATTCACTCTTTATTCCTTGTTGAATTTCTAAGGTAAACAAACTCAGATCCTTCTCAATGATTTCATCTCTTCTTCATGTAAAAGTGATTCTTAAGAACCTAGTATTAGATTAAGAAATGCACTTTCTACTTCATATATACTTAATGAACCCAGCACACTACAGTCCTAATAGTCCCTTGTAATTAGAAGGGTCTTGTTCCTTTCATTAGGACTGAAGAACATTAAAAGGTAATTGGAAAGCTCAGTATGATTTCCTTTTTGATCGCTTCATTCCAATTAACAGTCATTGCATTAGTTATTTGAAATATTACTTTTATTAACCTTACTTGTGCTAAATTCTCAAACAGAAGTGAAAAAGCATGCTGTGACAAGTATTAAGATTTATTAGATTAGGATATGGTTGGTTGAGGAATGCATTTTACATTGTATATTTTAACGTAAAGGATAATCATGCAAAATCTACAGGCAAAGAGAGTCTAAGTAACAATGAGGGCTTAAGGAGGGGTGGAACACATGGATCTCCCTAGGAAAGGAAAATAGAAGAATCTGTTCAGTTGGATAATGCTCTTGTATACTGTAAAGATTTGTCACTAATACTGGTGTAATAAAATGCTGATTAACCAGTAGCCTGGTGGGAAGTATAGGCAAGATGACCAGACTTAGAGAATTCTGGGAAGAGGAACGGCAGAGATGCAGTCACGAGCTAGACACAGAGGAAGCAAGATGAGAAGACCTTCCTGAGAAAAGCTTCCAAACCACATGGCTAAACATAGATAAGAATTGTGGGTTGATTTAAGTTGTAAGAGCTAATTAATAATAAGCCTGAGCTAATAGACCACACAGTTTATAATTAATATAAGACATCATGTGTTTCTTTGAGACTGAATAGCTGCAAAATCAGTTGAGACAGAAAATTCCATGTTGAAGGTTGTGCAAGTGGACTGTGAGTAGGTGCTGATAGGAACAAAAGGGATCATACAGAAAGAGGGGAGAGAGTACTAGGGGAGAAAATTAGAATTGTGGGGGCATTTGGGGGTCATATAGAAACCTTGTGTAGTGGAAAATTCCTGGACTCTATGAGAGTGATCCTGGCAAAGATTCCTAGTAATATGGGATATGAATCCAGAACCGGACATCTTTTATAACCAAGAAAGACTCCCAGCAGTGAGAATGGGACAACAACCAGCAACAAAACCTTAAACCTACAATTTGTCCTGCCTGCAAGATGTGGTTGAGTAATCATACCAAAGAACTTACAGGTTTGGCCAAGCAATGACTGGTTCAACTTTGAGCTCAAGATACATGAGGGACCCCATGGATGACACTACATGGATGACCAGAAACCAGAGGCTGAACATCCCAGAGACTCAGGATAGAATCAAATACTACTGGAAATAGTCAATGAAATGATTCCTAATGATATTTCTAAAATAATTATAAATTGGTGCATAGAACCTTTTTACCAGGGACTAGTAACTTATTTGAGAAAATATAAAGACCCATAGGCAAACACTAGGTGGAGCCAGGGGAATCCCACAGAAAGGTGTGGAGGGGATTATAGGAATCAAAGGGGCTGAGGATACCATGTAAAAAATGGCTCACAAAATCAACTAAGTAAGGCCATAAGGGCTCACAGAGACTGATGCGAATATCATTGGTTTGAGATAGGCCAGCTGTATGTACAGTATTGCTGTGTAGCTTGTTGTTTTTGTGGGACTCCTAAGAGTGGAAATAGGGTATTTATGACTCCTTTGCCCTGCTCTTTCAGCCTTCTCTTTCTCCTACTGGGTTGCCTTGCTCAGCCTTAAGGGCTTGTACCAAGTCTCATCATAATTTGTTATGCAAGTTCAGTTGATATTCCTGAGAAGCTGGCTCTTTTCTTTAAGGGAAAAAGAGGACAGATGCATCCATAGGAGATAGGAGGTTGTGGGATGGGAGTTCAGAGGAGTGGCAGGAAGGGAAACTGTCACAGGGGATGTAATATATGAGAGGAAAAATAAAAATAAAATTTAAAAGTACACAACATATTTTATAGTGTGTTGTCAATGTAATTGGATGTTATAGAGCTTTAAGTTAAAATATATTTTCAGGCAATCCTGGTTGCATTTATATAAGAGACAATTTTAGGCTTCTGTACTGTTCTGTCTGTGCAATATCTCATATTTTTAAGCTGACCTTTTACTCTGTAATGACCTTGCAACCATCTGCACATTTTTGATCCCATCATGTTGTGACAAAACTCCTCTATAGGTGTTTAGACAATTCTTACATTACTGTTTGATGTTGCCTATATAGATAACCTTTGAAATGTATAATGATATTAAATTTTATCCTTCAGTCTTTCATCATCTTCATTCATTTAAATTTCTTGAGATAAAGTTCCAAAATAAATCCACTCTATCTATCTATCTATCTATCTATCTATCTATCTATCTATCTATCTATCTATATCTATCTATCTATCTATCTATCTATCTATCTATCTATCTGCTGTCTGTCTTTCTATCTATCTATCTGATGTCTGTCTTTCTATCTATCTGTCTGCCTGTCTGTCTGTCTATCTCTCTAGCATCATCATCATCTGGTTATCTAGCTTGCCACTTTGTACTTTCACAAGAGGACCTGAGCTAAAAAAGCATTGTGAATAGTAGATGGGAACCAATGTGTAGCTTGTTTTACAAAATGATGCTCGGACATATGTTCTTTTCTCTGCACAATCTACAAGTTTAGTAAACACTGTAAGATGTTCACACCAGCATCGAGAATGATAAAGTATAATATTGGTTTTCACAACATGTGAAAATGTAAAACGTGTTTTCAAATTTTTAGAATTTAATTTGGAAAAATAACCACAGAGCTATTTCTTCATCCTGCCAAACATCTGTGTTCTTAATATAAAGAGTGCTTCTGTTTTCAGAACACAGGTTAACAAGGCTTGAGTTTATCCCTACACAACCCCTTTATTAAGGGTTATGTGTGATCAAAGTTGGTGGGAGGCGGCAGGCATTTGTGAGATAGAGTATTCTATAGAATACTGCAACTTTAATTTCTTCTTATATATGGATGCTTAATGTTGTTTTGCTTGCCTTTTTGAATAACATATCATGGTGAGACAAAAATAAAACCAGAAACAGCTCTAAAGACATCTGTGGGGAGAGAGTGCAGCATCTGTTCTTCCTGCTTCAATCACGCTGGGGGAGGAACTACTTCACGATGTTCACATAGTGCCCAAGGGAAGCCAGGCCTGCCAATAAGTCAACAAGTGGGCATCTTGTATGTGTGTGTGTGTGTTGTACACGCGTGTTTGCTTCCTTTGTCCTAATACTGAATGTGAAAACTATCTGCCACATATAGAAAACCTGAGAAGATTTTAAACCTACCAACTTTCTATTCTGCTTCCAAGTTTGAAATTGATGCAATTCTCCAAGGAAGAGAACGGATTATTAACCATGGTGAAGCTCTTCACTGGCTTGATGCAGTTCGGACTTTCTGTTCCTGTTGTGCAGGAACTCACATCAGAGACACAAGTATCTCAACCAAGAATAAGAGAGCAAGTAGAGTAGGATATGGAAAGTATACAGGCTTCATAATTTATTTATTATTTCGTAACATGCAAGGGGTCCACAGAGATGTGGCTCATTCCTCTGAGTCTTTGAACATCAGTTTCTGCCCTCTCCTTTGGTACAGCACATTTTGCTGGTTATGGGCCAAGTTTTGGCAAGTCATTCTCCCGTGATTTATACTCTATGATATTTCAGGAAAGAAGTCTAAAGCACATCTCCAAGAATCAATATTTACTTTTACATTTTTTATTTTTGGACATTTATTTGTCTTATAAACTTTGAGATATGTTATCATGTCTATTAACATAACTGGGTTCATCACTAATCACAGATTGTCTACGGGAGTGTCTTCAAATTCTTAGGCTTTCGTCTTGGAAAGCATATAGTCATTCTCTTTTCACTCAAACACTCTTGTTTTGAGTCAGGGCAATAGCACAAGAACAAGCAAGCACATGCCAACTCACAATGAGTAAGCAGAATTGGCCAAGACAACCTGTCAGGGGACCAAAAGCATGGTGACTAATGATGCACAGTCTGACCCAATCACAACACACCAGCTCTGACCTCCAATTTCAAAAGGACCACACACCTTCACATTTAAAAGTCATAATTTTGTAGCCAACTGACACAAAATTTGATGTGAGACAGCAATATTTATTGGAAAGTATTGTTAGTGGTTATGTAGGTAAAAATAATTATAAAGCAGATATAACGTTTTAGCTATTGAGAAAATAGTGCTAGGATATAGTTTAATGCTAAGAAAAAAACAGTGACCAATATGAGCCCAGTTTCTATTCGAAGTTGTTTTGAACATCACAGATCAAGATCACCGCTTGCTGACAGAGATAGTAGAACAGCTTCCATTGTGTGATGTAAAATAACAGAAGATATACTATATTATGTAATCACTAAGATATTGGCACATAAATGTGAGTTTGTGCTTAACAGGAGAGTAATATTATGGTATCTTTTGCTTCTGTAAGCTTTTACTTTAAACAGTAGTTGCTTCATAGATATGTATATGCATATGATCATGCACATGTTTCTGCATGTTCTGTTACTACTTAGTGGTATCTTGAAAAATTTATTAGAGAAAGATACATAAGATATGAGTGTTTTAAAGGGTAGACTTGATGACTCAGCTTCAGTCATTGTGAATGTCTTGCATGATTTCCCCAAATATCTAAATCAAAAGTGTCTTCTCTTCTAGTGCCTATTCTTCATAATCACACATGGCATGTTTTATAATGAAAAATGTAACCTCGGTTCTTGGAGGAGCCTCCATCTAAACATCTCCATCTAAAACTAATGCTTCTTTTGAGTTAAAACTACCAAGATGTTTAATTTGCTGTGTGCCTGGATGTGCATGCTACTTTTCTTAAAGTATTTGCACATCATAGATTTCTTATTTTGTTTCTTTTTTAACCTTTTGGCATTAAGATTGCCTCTTTTTGAAATTGTGTTTGCAAATTGCATTTTGTTCCATGAAATGTAATAAAAAGAGATAGTAATTTTCGTCCCAAGAATAACAACAGTTATTTCAGATTAAAGAACTCATTATCAGGACTTGCAGTGTTTCTTACCCTATTCTGTCTGGCTTTTTCAAATGATCCACAAAACTTTCATTTTGTAAAATATTGATGAAAAGGCCATCAATAGAGACTAAGAATTCCCATTCATATAAGAAGTTAATGAGACAGCAAAATGTTCAGAATTTACTGTGAAATCACCTATTCACTATTTCTATTGAATTAATTATTTTTAACGGAATGTTGCTTAATGCTTTTTATTACTGGACTTTCAGAAATAAACACAAATTTTTGAAATAGACAGAGAGTAGCAAGAACATGCTAAACAATGCTTTGAGCAAAATGGATCGTTGTAAAAGGAAAACATATAGGACCTAGAGTTATTTATATGAAACTGAAAATAAAAAGAAATATTATGTTTAATAAACATTTTTAAATTTTAATTACAGTTACTTGAGTATATTTATTTGTGAGGTGTATGCATGTATATGTGTGCATATGCTGGTGTGTTTGGCTTGTCTGCTTTCCTTCCACCATATAAAATTGTATTTGATGGATAGTTCTGACTGTCAGCTTGCATTTGGGACATGGCCCTTTGTGAATACCTGTGAGGGACTGTATTAGTTGCATTAATTGATATGGAAAAAACAGTCTTAATAGTATTGGAAGGATTTCCTACAAGGAAATTCTGGACAATGTAAGAGTGGAAATGCAACCCAAACCTAAGTTTTATCCCACTGCTTTCTTTTACCTATGGATGTGATGTGACCAGTTGCTTCCAGTTCCTGTGACCTTGACCTTCCCATCATTGTAGACTGCATGTGGAGCTACAAAATACAATTTTATTTTCTTTTGCTACAGTACTTTCCCATAGCAACAAGGAAGAACTACAATACTGTAATAATTATCCTGATTTGATCTATCATAATTCTGCAATGCCAGAAGGATAAATTCATAAACTCAATGTCTGGAATCTCAAACTAAAATTGTTATTACACAGATCTTAAACACATTCTTTCACAATTATCGTCCATTCAGTTTTGGATATTTGCTTGTAATTACAATGAGGAAAACTGATGGACCAGTGAATAAGTAAATCTATATTTGAGAAAATCCATGGAAAAGCATAATTGGTAATAAGGAATAATAAAGCAGGACACTGACATATCATTTTTGTTTGATAAAAATAAAACTTCAATAGTATCTTTTGTTTCTATATGCATCATCCTGTGTATGTATTTTAACTTTCCTAAGAATAGCACCAATAAATAAAACCCTCACTTTGAATCCTTTAATTTATAATATTTTATAACTGACAGTTGGAAATTATTTTGTTATAAAAGACTACAACCACTAATTTTGGTCTACCAACTATCTTCCAACCTAATTTATTACTTAAATATTAAAGCTAAACTTTCAAAAGTCAATAGTTTAGTAAAGTGAAATGGGTATATGAAAATTTTCAGAGGAATACCTGTGAGTTGGTAGCAATACACTAATTTTATTGAGCAAGTGATAGTGAGTTAAGCCTTGATATGGTGAATTGATAACAAGGAAATTGCTGAAAGAGGACATCTATATAAAAGGCATCCACAAGTTGGTACCCAATGTGCAAACTATATACCTCTTCCCTCTCCAAGAATAATAAACACTATTAACATCATTCTTAAGTCAACTGGAGAATATTATCTTAAACAGAAAAGACTTTTTGGTAATGCTATTTTCCTAAGACATTCCTTTGAAAGGTCAATATGATTTCCCTGCTTCCTCAAGTCAATTGCATCTTTCAGTGAATAATGTTATATACTTCATAGCAGTACAGTCAACCTTATGTACCATTAAGGCATTAAAAAAAGATAAATTGAAACATTAGTATCACTAATATTTTTATTTTAAAAATATTCATTAAAATGAAGAAATACTGGGGTAGAGTAATATCTCAGTGGCTAGGAGCCCACACTACCTTTGAAAAGGATCAAAATTTTGATCACAGCACTTAAACCTGGTGCTTTGGCGCCAGCTCTTCCAAGAAAACCCGACACTATTGCCATCTGTGGGCACTTACATGCATGTTTTCATACCTTCATATATATGTAATTAAAAATATCAATTAAAATAAATATTTTTTAAAAATAAAAATATTAATCAATCTGGTTTGGCTACATAGAACAGTGTAGAAATTTAATTTAACTCCTGATAGCTGTAGAATAAGTATAAGAAATCAAATAAAAGAAAAAACAAGAACTGCACAGATGTTGAAGGCAGATGGAAAACTGTATTTGAAAGCAGGTTAATATGACTACAGTTGGTGATTAAGATGTCGTTGTATCTAGTCAGGCAACTGCATCTGGTCCACTGCAATTCAGAGTTTTTCAAAAAAGAAAAAACTACAACTTAATTTAATAATGAAATTTGAATTAGTCAAGTTAGCCAGTGAGGAGAAATTCAGAAGACCACATCACAGTATTTCCCCACATTTTATAACAAGAGAATGAGCAATAAAACTTGGTCTTTAATAATTAGAATCTATAGATTGCAAACTTTAAGGTGGATAAAAGTTTAGTCAAACACAAGGAATGTCACTGAAAAAGCAATAAGTAAATGCTTACAAGAATAACAAAAAACATCTGAACTAAATAATCTATTAAAAAAACAATGACAAAGTATAACTTAGGAATAATTAGAAGCAGATTATCACATAAAGAAATCTGAATTTAATTTTTTAATTTGATATGATATAAAAAAGAAATAAGAGGTAGTGGTTCATTAATTTTCATCATGAGGAAGAAAAACATAAGAACATTGTACTTCATAAACCTAAAAATTTGCATTAGATAATATTTTATACTTAACATAAAATACAGTGTTCAACAAATTTCTCTAGTATAGTCTTGTAATAGATTTAAAGTGTATGTCCAAATACTTATGTTTCGTAGAGAAAGACTTGTTCTCAAGGCTTCTACCATTGTCACATTCAGAATGTGCTAAATTGTCATAATCCTGCAAACACATCATCCTCTTCTAATTCTTTAAGACATTTTCCATGATTTCTAAGCTTCTTACATATTCATTTGCTTCATGTCTCTGATGCACTACACAAAGATCATCCCCATGAATATTCAAAATGCATTAATGTCTCTATATGTATTATATATCTTTTCAATAACTTATCAATCAATTATTGATAATGTTTGTTTAAATGTATGTTAACAAAGAAATGTCTAATACCCAATGAGTTTAAAATTCTCCATAGAAAATTGTGTTTCAAATTGTAGTCTATGACTTGGCTTATACCAAATGTTCACTGAATGTCCCTAAACTGTTTAAATTAATGATCATCTCCACATCTTATCAGATAACAAGAATTATTTGATCTTCAAACATTTACTTGTAAATGAATTTGTGTTTCTGACATTTATAATAAGTCTTCAAATGTGTGTTTTTAACAAATATATAATTCTATGTTTATTTTAATCTTGATAACCTTGACTTACTTCTAGAGAACCACTATGAAGTTTCCTTCCTGCCATGATTCATATGCTTGTTAATTGTACAGTGTAAGGGTGTCTGATACAACAATGATCAGCAAAGTACCTATCTATAGGAGGAAAGAAGCTACTTCATTTCAAACTTAAGTAGCTAGCATTGGTTCAAATTTTGGGAGTCTGACAAAAAGCCATTTGTTTTAGATATTTTTAAGGACAATACAACTCTATTGAAACTTTCATAGTGATAATTCCCTCAATTCGTTGTGCAAGATAAACCTTAAGACATGACAAGATAAGAATTCTTTGTAAAGTAAATGTGATATAAAGAAGGTTCTATAGATTGACAAACTCATAATAATGGTATCAAGGAGGCTCACTGTGGTCTCCACTACATAGATAGTGCAAAAGAATGCCAGGCTATGAACCACATCTGTTCCCAGTCCCCTGGGATAATAACAAATTATGCATACCTTACTTTGAAAAAGCTACTATGTGTGTTTAACATTCTTGGTTTTTCTAAGGTTTATCTGTGGGCACAAGGACCTTTGTGCCTTTATGTTGTGATATACTCCAGAAAACAGGCAAGAAAGGCAATGTCTGTACACATGCAGAATAGAAAATTAAAGTGAAAACACAATTACAGTTTGCAAGTGTACATGAAAATAACCAATAAAACATTAATAAAAAAACTGTGACAACAGCAAAGATTGCCTGTGTTGAAACACAAGCCTACCAAATTTTAAAATGTGCCACAATTCTTAAGAAATCTAGAAAATTTTCTGAAATGATCATAAATGAAATCAAGGGCACATAATATAAAATTAAAATTAAAAATTGAATTTTTACATATCAGAAATGGAAATTTTAAGTGATAAGCAATACCACTAAATTAACTCTGAAATTAAAATAATTTTGCATAAATTGTGAAAAATACCTATGAAGAATTGATGAAGAAAATTATAAATTGATGTGAAGATTAAAAACAATATAAGTATAGAGAAAATTTCTTCACATAAATAGAAATGTTTTCCATTCCACTGAAATGGGTTTATAGATCTGAATAAATTCAACCAAAACTTAAATAATTTGGAGATATCAACGAACTATTTCTAGAGTTTATCTAGAAACTCAAAGAAATATCACAGGCTTTAAAAAAATCTCAATTCAGAAGACTAACTTGTTTTAAGACATATGCTAAAGCTATAGCAGGAAAGGGGCTAGCAAGAACAGAGAATATGGATCAGCATAGTATAGAAGGAGGGGAAGCAGAAGCACAGACACAGAATTTATTTCTGTTCAAAAGAACAAGGCAGATTTGTAGAGAAATCTGAAAATGAGTTTTAAATAAAGTGTTAATAACCACATAAGAATGAATACCTCACACTATAGGCAAAGTCAACTAAAACAGATGATAAAACCAAATATGAACCTGAGAGTGTGAATCCTGTGTGAAACTGTGATACAGAGCATTTGCATTTGGGGGAAGGAAAGGACTTAGATAAGGCACAGAAAGCAAAAGTGAAAGAAACAAGATATGAATCTGTTCAGTCAAATTTAAGAATTTCTGTTCTCTGTAAATAAAAATAAAAGCCCCTGGACTGTGAGGAAATATTTGCAAGTCATATATTTATACTACAGAATGAATATTTATATATTCACAATATTTATACTATAGTAACAGGTAGAGTGTTACAAACTCAACAGGAAAACCAACATCTCAAAAGAAATAATCAAACTATCTAAATAAAAATAGTGCTAAGGATTTGAGAGAAAGAAATAAGCTCATGAGAGCATGTTCAATAATACTGATCAATGAGCAAAAATAATCATTGATTTAACCATTAAACAAATATCTGGCAGAGGTCATTTGTTTCATGTCAGGTTTTATTTTGGTTTTTTTTTTTACTTTTTTATTTTAAAACAATTTTATTTTACATACCAATCCCAGTTTGCTCTCCCTCCCCTCCTTCCATTCCCTCTACTTTTCCCCACCTAACCTGCATCCACTCCTCAGAAAGGGTGAGGCTTCCCATGGGGAATCAAGAAAATCAGTCACATCATTGTGGCAGGACAAAAGCCCACCCCCTCTATCTAGGCTGAGCAAGGTGTCACTCCATTGTTGGAAGGAGTCTGCTTGTTGGTTCCCGGCTGCCCTGACTACCAAAATAATCACACATAAATCATATTAATCAAAACACTGCTTGGCCAATTGCTTAAATCTATTGCTAGCTATCTCTTATATCTAGAATTAACCCATCTCTATTATTTTATATTTTACCACAAGGCTCATGGCCTACCAGCAAGGTTTCAGCATGTCTGTCTCTGGCGGCAGCTCCAAGGCTTCTCTTTCAGTCCTCCTCTTTCTTCCAGCATTCAGTTTAATTTTTCCCACCTACCTCTATTCCATGCACAGGACCAAGACAGTTCTTTATTAACCAATGGTATTCACAGGATAAAAAGGGAAATCCCACATCACTTCCCCATTTTTATTTAAGTAAAAAGAAACTTTTAACTTTAACATAGAAAAATTACATATAACAAAACAGGTATCAAGCAAGAATTACAGTTATGATATTTATATCTACTTTATCTTTTATCATATTTAAGGAAAACTATCTGTGTAGCACATAGAGATGATTTCCTAGGGTCAGGATAGCTCTAACTCATGTCTGTCATTGTGTTTGATGGACATCTCATGGTGCTAGAATTTCAAATACTGTGCAGTCTCCACTGCATCTAGCCTACACCTCCATCATTGGTCTCTCTCAGGCTCACTTTAAGAATGTTGGACCAGCCCCATAGCACCAGGCTGCAGTCAACTCCATGACCACTCATTGTTACATACTTCATGCTTTCAAAACCAGTACTGTGTGAGTAACTCTTACACCTTGAAAAATTTGACCATCAGTTTGGGATGCAGTCTTGACTTACCTAGATGTGAACCCTGTAGAATAAAATGACAGGCCTATCAGGAAATATCCATGG
Organism: Dicrostonyx torquatus; assembly: GCA_028555095.1. Classification (NCBI taxonomy): domain Eukaryota; kingdom Metazoa; phylum Chordata; class Mammalia; order Rodentia; family Cricetidae; genus Dicrostonyx; species Dicrostonyx torquatus. The sequence goes on from JAQHUG010000588.1 coordinate 525,945, forward strand.
GTGAATATTTTTTAAAAATGTTATGTAGGCAACAAACTACTCCTCAAGAAGACACACACTATCGCTACTTTAACTCTAGCTAATTACCCATAATTGAGGCACCCACAGTCCTCAGGAAGAATCTACTCTTAAATTTTGCTAAATGAAAATAGAATCAAATTGTCTTATAAATATTTACTGTAGTGATATTTCATTTGTATTTTAACAAATGAAGCTTGCCTGCAGTTTAGGGAGTAAAACAGTTGCACTGATCAGCTTTACAGAGCATCAGTCTTAAAAGACACCTCTAATCCCAGTAGCCATGCTAGTTTACCAGTGGTGCACACCTCTAATTCCAGCACTAGAGAGGAATATAAGACAGGAGGAGACAGCTTTCACACACAGTCTCATTCTGAGATTCCTGGAGGCAGGATCACCATTTCAGACTGAGGTAGAGGTAAGAACCAGTGGCTTTCTGTTTTACTTTTCTGAACTTCAGGTTGAACTCCAATTTCTGTCTCTTGATTTTTATTAATCGAGCTATAATTTACTCTATATTCATAGATTAATGTGACTGTCAGTCCTCATCAGAGAAAAGTCTTTGAGCAGTAGACATTAGTTAATATAATAACTCACAACTGGTCCAATGGCATAGAATAAATGTCTAGCATGCTCAACCAAATAAGGGGTATAGTTTTTTGTTTTCCTTCTCCCAAGTCTCAGGGAACATTGTGAAAGTTGGTGCAGAAATACAGTAAAAGGCAGAGGTCAGGGAAGTCATGAGCAAACGTGTCTTTGGATATGACTGGAGCTTTGCACTTATGACCTCACAAAAGCAGTGGTTTTCTCATCAGACTTGTATAAGAACAAACCAGTCAACATGCTAGTATAGATAGAGAAGGAACCTAGGAGGACTCATCTTAGTCGAAGCTCTATGGACACATAATTACTGCTGGGGGAGTCAGTTTTGTTTTGGAATATGACGCCCGGTATTTGAGCATACTCAAGGGTATGTGGATAACACTAGACGTACTTAATGGATTGTACAAAACTAAGAGTTCATGTGATTTGGGGTGGAGTATGGGAAAGGACCATGAAGAATAAGGTGAGGAGGTTAATAAACATGTGAAATTCTCAAGAAATAAATAAAAATTGCTATATATAAAGAGGAAAAAAAGTGTTGAAAACTGTAGCTCTCCACTGTAATCCTAGAACTTGGCACACTAAGGCAGGGGGATAGTTATTATTTTAAGATCATCCTAGACTACAAGAATTCAGGCTGTCTTAGTCTGTAGTATATGACCTGTGTGTGTGTGTGTGTGTGTGTGTGTGTGTGTTTGTGAAGTCCATCTGTGATAGTTACATCAGTGTGATTTGCTCATAGAAGATTGTTGAAGGCCAGGCCCTAAAGGTATTGCAGAAAGCAAAGCAACAGTGCCTCAGGTAAGCCCCGAGTCTGTTCTTTTGGGGAAAACTTGGGTGTTCCTGTCTCCTTCCACAGCCAGGTTAGGAGCATCAGTTGTCTTCCAGAAGGGTGAGATACAAAGAGCACAGAAAAAGAATGTGATGGAATAAGGTAATAAAGACTGCAAATAAAAATAGGTACATTTTAATTCAATGTTTAATAATTCATATTTCTCTCGGTAAATCTAAAAGCCAGACTATATAATAATCTTAAATATCCAACTAGATTTGGCTTATCTTTTAACAATATATCTAGGTCACTATATAGCTACATCATATTTTAATCTTATAATAAGTCAATAACATTAGTTGTTAATGAAGATGCGATCATTCTTTTCTATGTGGATTTTTGATAACTATTCTGAACAATATAAAAAGATCATTTGATAACTGTGATCATAAAGTATTTTCTTAGAGGAACAGATCTTTCAGTATTTTTCCCCTTTCTTAATAAAATTCATATTCATGACATCTCTACGCAGGTCATTGTGTCACTTATATTGCTCACTACCATGCTATCTTGCTCCTTCACCTCCTGACCACCCTTGTCTGCTCACAAAGTATCCCTGCATTTGCTCCACTGTAATATGTATATGTACATATGTAAACACAGATATATATGTAAACACAGAGGTTTCATACATAACAGAAACTCTGTGGCATTAGACCATTTGTTTTTATCCCACCCGCCTTAAATAGCCTCTCTTGCTGTCCTGTTCTCTTTAAGAACCCTCCCATTTTCAACATATGTGTCTTTCTTCTTAAACTCCAGGTATGGCACTCCATATCTACATCAATTCTTTTATGGTGAAGTAGATTTTATTTTTTTTATATTTTCATTATCTATTTTAACAAATTTTAATATATTATTCATTACTTGCAATGAAACCATTATTTTTATACTAAAATTTAGTTTTTATATTGGTTCTGAATGTTTGCTACCATATCTTCCCTATTATCCTATTGCTTACTGATTATTGATTCATTTAGAGTATTGATTTAGATAATTAATTTAAAATTTTGTGCCATTTATTTGCCTAATTCATCTAGTATCATAATATTTGGTAGAATACTACAGAGTAGCATTACTGGTTGCTTGGCTGTCAAAGTGTACAGTGTTTTTGCATGCCATAGGTACTGTGCATATTACTTACAGATAACAAATAGTGACTGCTTTGATTGTGGCGGAAAAATACATGTTGTATAAATAATACCATTTGCATGGATTATTTCAATATCATTTTTACCAAGATGGAAATTGAACTTTAAATTTGATCAAAGGTATTTTAGATATGCAATTAAATGTTTATATTTTATTTAAGACGAAATATACAGAAAATATGTGCATGTTTCTATGTGATAGAGAATTCTTAAAGATGAGGGAAAGGTCAACTGGGGTAGGAACACTCATGCTGCAAGCACGGCAGCTTCAGTTCAAATCCCCTGCACCACATCTAACTTTGTGGACTCCTAACACCAGCCCTTGGAGTAATCCTGCACACAGAGTTACATGGCACTGTGAGTAGCCCAGCAGTGGGAGTTACCCAGCCTTGGAAATAGCATAGAAATTGGAGGCAAAGAACTTGATGGCTAGCACTTTTAACAACGGCAATGTTCCAGTTTAGTAAAGGACCCATTCTCAAGGCGAGGAGGAGAGCTAAAGAGGAAAGACCTTAATACCAGCACTTTCACACTCATGTAAAAACATCATGAATGCTCTCATACACTCCTGCAAACATGATTCAATGTATCAATTGAGGTTCAGTTGTTTGCTATAAGAAACTTGCACTTGCTATGCTGCCCGGATGATTTTTGATAATAAGTCCGGGAGGATTTTATTGTTCACATATGGCTCTGGATGTGTTTTATTTTGCCTTATCTAATTTTGGTCATTTAGTGATAAAATTGGGCATTTGGAAGTCATAGGTTTTTTTTGCTGCTATTTGTTTGTTTTTTATTTTAAATGGCTTTGCCTTTGTTTCTCATAAGGATTCAGTCTTCAATTTTTTTCTATATGGTTTCCTTAGTTCCAGAAGCTAACTTCAATACTCTCTTCCTTTATAGACACTCATTTTAGGGTTGTATCATATATTTGTCAATCTTATAGCCTCAAGTTTTTGAAAACACTCTTTAAACTGTTTACACTGTAAAATTTTAAGTAGCTTTGTCTGCTTATGTAAAAAAAAAAGAATATTATGCAAGCTTTACAAAAATCAGTGTGCAAGAAGAATTTAATGACATCATACAATTTTTATTTTACATAGGCATGAAAACAGAGTGCTAGGTAAAGAATTCATTTCACATAAGCTATCTGGAATTGTGATTATGAGTGTATATATAGATAAAACACTAAGCCAGGAATATTTATTATTTCTGAATTTGTCAATGACTTTTTTATTTATAAAACCACTTACTTTGGGCTGAACTGTCTCAGTCAGGATGATCCTAACTGTAAAAGTTAAAACTATTTAATAAGAAGAGCATTTATGGATAATAAAGCATCATTATTTTATTGCTTTGAATAATTATTGATAGCAATTGTGAATTTTTTATTAAATAATCTTCTGACTAGTGACAATGGCATTAATAAATGCTGCTTTGGTTTCTCTACTATGCCAGGGCTGGAAATATTCACACTTGTAAAATTAGTGTTTTCACAACACACACTAACAGTGACTTTGGGAAGGGGAAATTGGAAGAAATAGTTCATTATGAATCAGGATCATCCCATGGATAAAATTTCAAAATAATAAAGCTGTGAAACTTGCACCAGTATGTCTCTAATATGATTACTTATTCTATTGATTTACTTCCGTGATTTTTCTTATAAAGATGAATATTTTTTAATTCTGTGTAAAATATGGTCCCTAGTAAGCTACGACTATTATTATTTGTATTTATATGTTTATATGTTTCTCCTTGCTGTTGATTTTGGAGTTTTACAGCTAATCATGTCTGACTAATTCTACCATTGGTGTTATTGAATTTGCTATGTTGTAGAGAATCCAGTAAGATTAACAAGTAAAACTGCTTTGTTACTGACATGACATTATCACAATTGCCATGGCTGTAAATTTGACTTTTACAAAGGCAAATGCTTTCAGAATATGGAATGACAAGTGTCAAAAGGTGACTCATGACTATTCAGATTTTAAACTGAAGCCCTTAAAACATAATCTGGGTTTTAATGAATGCTTTTCTGTTATCCACCCTGTCCATTTCATAGGCTTTCATTAGAACAGCCCCAAAGGTGATCCATGCTGATTAAAAATTATGACACTTCATTTTCATAATAGCTCATTTCAATTCTACAACCAGAAGGATTTGAATGAACAGAAAACTTCTCCGTGAAAAGCATTTTAGCAAAGAACAATGTTCAACAAATCTGAGCTGACAGTCAAACCAAAACAAAGAATTTTCTAAGACTCTCATTTTCTGATCACAGGTTTATATGCATTGATATTCTATTATCTACAATGAAGAAATGGTGTCTTCAGATTCCTTCATATTCTGAAGATCTTGGCTTGTATTCAATTATAATTGAAAAGGAGAAAATGTATTCCTTGCTTCTTCAATGACAGGGACAGTTCCCTGATTCATATGGTTAATGCCATGACCTGTGCAAATCTTGTACATTTTAAAGATTTTAAGCTGTCGTGCTAACAAGTTTCATTGTTGCCCAATGAGTATTTCAACATGAAGAGACATAGTTTCCCTGATAGTCTGCCTTAGATTTCTCTACACTCTGAAAACTGGAAATTGGATGACTTGTAACTACATGATCATAGAGCTGTAGCCTTTCTGTTTCTGTCTTTTCAGATCATAACGTATGTAGAAAGTCTGTATACAAAGTCTTAATAATTTTCTTTCCTTGAAGTTGAGCTTAGCCATACTGTTAGAGAATTGGGATAAGTTCATGATCCCAGGAAGTTGAGCAATTGACAGATTGCCCGTGATAACAATGCTGATAATCCTGTTTATCTGTTCACTAAGTAAAACACATTTTTCAAATGATGCTTTTCTCAAAGATAAAATTAATGTGGCTTCATTTTTAGTAATACAAGTTGCTGTGGAGAGTAATGTGTTACAACATAATAAGATGCATAGATTTGAACTTACTTTATTATAGTTCAGTAGTATGTTTGGCAAAATATGTATTTCCATTAGTTAGTGACCTTTAACAAAACACAATTCCTTACCCTTAAGTGTTAATAGGCCTAATGACTATCTTCTCACTAATGGAATCCTTTAGTGACTTCTTTCTGAAGAATAGAAATGGCAAACCTTGCTCTATGGTTAGAGCATAGGAGATGCGGTAGCTTTCATTTCCCTCTTTTTTTGAATGGTGTGTTCTACGGACAGCTGATAAACATGTTGCCATAAGTGTAAGAAGTCTCATGAACAGATTCAAATGGTAAAAGAAGCAAAGCCCTTTACAATATCAAGTACCTGGGGCCTCATGTTAACAGTCAAGGGACACGCATCAAGATGTTTTAAACTCCCGAAAATAATAAGCATGCCTCTTGTTTTGTGCCACTGTGTTTCAAAAGGTAATTTGTTATTCAGAAACAGTTTTTCCAATGCTGCATCTATTATTGGCATTATTTTCCTCCCAGGTTCGTATGACATCTGACGCTACTCTTTTAGGTGCATGTACACCCCATGCAGAGCTGCAGATGGGTACCTTTGGGGGAAAAACAAACCACCACTGTGCTCCATGTGACTCCGGTTGGAGCCAACTAAAATGTCAGCGTTAACATCCCACTCAACACCCCTACCTCCCTGCCCCACCCAGACAGAATGTTTCAAGTTAAAGTTTTTCCATAATTTGTCATCAGGAAAATATTCTTGCTACTTAGAAATCATTCGGAACATGATGTCTGACACCTAGCCATTCATGCAATCACAGCAGGCTTCCTTTGATGCCCCTCTTCCAATCTCCTGTATCTTGTCTTTTCTATATGAGTGATTATTTTAACACCCAAAATTTTCTAATGAAGCCCCATTAGGAAGTTGTGGTTTTCACTAATGCATTTACCGCCAATAAGTTGTATTTCTAGGTAATATAACTATATATAACTATATATATATATATATATTCCTATATGTATTTATATACTTTAAAGGAAGATAGGGATAGATTGTAGCAAGTGTTTTTGAGCGTTATTTTGTGTATAGGTATCCATATTCCTCTTTGATGAGAGTCATAATCATATCAGTCTCAAGCACCATATTAGAGACAAATGTCAAATCGATCATAGGGAATTACATCATAGTAACAACAACCAAAGGCTTGTTTCCAATCATTAGAAATAGAAATGGGAGCCTCTGCTTGCTCTTTGTGTCTTTATATCTAGGCTTTTCCCAAAGATTGTTGGTAAATGTTGACTTCTCTTAGGAGTGATTGTTACCACTCAATTCTGATTAAAAGTCACATGATAATGATAAATAATCAGAATAATTACTTCAAATTTTTAAAATAAATATACTTATCAATTAGAGTATACCAAAATATTTTAGAAGTCCCTGATAGTACAGATAGCAATTGCCTTTTCTGTAAGAAATATTCCTAAACAGGCAAATACATAGCTTGTGTCTATTGAACTACAATTGTTCCATTATTCAAGTGACATCCCTTTTATCATTTATTTCCAGAGTAGTATATGATATCATTTCCATAATTAAAGAGGAAACTTTAACTAGACTCCATAAATACAGTCAATAAAGATGAAAGCTCACCACTATTCTACATGTAAATGAAAAAGAACTTATGTCACCTACTTAATTTCTATCCTGTGTCAAGTTGTGTTCATTCATTCTACTCATATGACATATTTCAGTTTTTTTGTCAATTGACATATAATAATTTATATAATCTTAAATTATATGCTTATAGAAAAGTACACATGTGCTATTTTAAATTTCTTTAGTGTAATTACAGGGTGAATTTTAAAGCTGATTTCAGCTGCTTGTTAATTCTACAGCACACATAAAAATTAATCTCAATAGTTACAAATAACTTTCAAAAACAGAATTGCTAAATTATACCTTTACAACTTCACTTGAGAAGATATGTAAATGTTTTATATTTTCCTTTTTTAGATCTTTGATAAATATTTATTCAACTTTTCTACTTCAATATTTCCTCAGACAATTCCAAATAAAGTATAATTCAACTTATACGTAATAGTTCATAACTAAGCATTTAATGCACCAAATAATAGTTCCAAGAATGACTTTGGTAGCACCATTTCTTCCTAATATATGGAACAGTATGAAGACTATGAAGACCATGATGTTAATTCATAAAATAATCTGCTGCCTTTGTTGGAACCAAGAGAGGATGACTCAGGGGTTAGGAGTACTTACTTCTCTTGTGAAGGACCTAGGTTCAGCTACAAATACATCAGGCAGCTCACAACCACATGTAATTCAGGTATTCAGATCTGACTCCCTCGTCTTTCTTCTGAAATTATCTGCACACATGTGATTAACATATATCTACAGCCATACAAACACACACACACACACACACACACACACACTTAAGTAAATCTTAAAATCAATATGCTGTGGTTAACTGAGGGAGAATTACTAATTATTTAAATTAGTGTGAAATGTAAAGATTATGTTGACTAAGTTTATAAATACTACAAGGTTAGTCTTATTCATCTCATAAGATATCTCAATTACTACATTAAAATATATTATTTTATATGAAAAAGATTCTTCTAATAGCTGAAGTAGTCAGATAACCAAAATATATACACATTAACATGTATATAGATTTATGTATGTATATAACAACTCAATATGAAATTGTAATTCTCCATATCAAATCAGCTTTTGGTCACATTATTCTGTTTTAAAGATGGCATATAGTAAAAAAAAAACAGCAAGATTCATATAAAGTAATACATGTTAATTTTCTCACCATCCCAACAGAAAGGGGTGGTATGGTCTCTAGTTGCATTTTTATATAATCATCCTCCATTAGACTATTGTAGACCTCTGATGGGGAATCTGTCAGCCAATGATCTTTAACAGGTGGGACTAGGTTAGGGCATGACCTTTTGGGTACCCAGAGAAAAATGTTAGCCAGCCTAGGGTTCGCTCTCTCTGTGGTACCTGTGCTACACAACTGAGGTTAGACATTTCTTTCCTGTTTCATGACTTTGTCCCCTATAATAAAGAAAGTATAATGGATTTAGCTTGGAGTTAGCCTGGGATTCTTTTACCCACATCCTACAATAGACCCCTCTACTGTATTAGTTTTACTTGAAAATAGCTGTCTCCATGTATCAATACATCAAGAGACATTATTTGTCACTTTATGATAAGTATATGTCTCCTTAAATATTATTTCCAAAGATGAATTGTATCGGTGATATCATTGTCTTTAAGAATAAATTGCTTTGAGTATTTCTGTATGGTGTATAAATTTGATTCACATTCTATATTTGAATATATATAAATACACACATATATATGTATACATATGTTATATATATATATATATATATATATATACAAACAAAGTATAAAAGCATACACACTATATTTGTACGAATTTCTGTGCAGAGAACTTCCTTATCATTGCAGTTTGCTAATACAGTCATGTTTAGAAGGGCAATTAGGTCACCTCATATGCAGACATATGCAGTTATCTTTCATGGGTGATTGGTCACAGATTTAAAAGTGTATACAGGAATGTTCTGCACAGTTCTTCATAGAGAATGATTGTGCCCTAGAAGTGCATCTAATTGTCATGCACTGCTGCACATAATCTTTTCTCCCCATGGAAATCAATAATGGCCTCTGTGGGATCCTGGATTTGAGTTTGAATATGTTTAGACAATAATTGTCTGTGTAGCAGAATTATGCAAAGAAGTAAAGAGATTTTGAATCAATCAACATCTAGATTGCTGGTTTATTTATTGATTTTTGAGCCTTTGTTTTCCTGTTAAATCAGAGCAGAAGTATAAAAAGGTAATAAATATTCTGATACTGTTTTCAGGATGGAATTTATCCTTATGACAGTGATTTTTCAGAAGTTAAATGGACCTGATAAATTCACACTTGTTAATTTTACTCTCTGAGAGTTTTTCACATTTCATAGGTAGCTGTTAAGTACATTACCCATATTGCAAAAAAAAAAAAACATATTGTATACCGACTTTAAATCACAATACATTATAATGTCTACATATATGTGTCTCTCATTTCAAAACATGTACAATAAAAGGAAAGATGACTTGAAAATTGTATGTATCACCTAAAATCCCAGCATTACTACAGCATAGATAGTACATATCCATACAATTCAGAGGATGTTAAACATTTGGTTTCTAAGGTTAAGTGACTATGTAAGTTATGTCAATATATGGAAAGAATATGAATATATTATTAAAAGCAAACATCTCTAAGCTCCTTGTACTCATGAAGTAATATGAACTCTATGAACCCTGAACATACGGCTAGGGAGGTCCAGTAAATAGAAGAATCATAAGCATCTAGGGAAAATATTTCCAATATGAACATTTATTTCTAGCAAAAGATTATTTTTATGATTGCTGGTTAAAAGATAGATCTTTTGGAATAGACCTGTAATCCAGCTGCTTTGGGGACTGTGGCACAAGGATTGTAAATTCAAGGTCTTTATGGACTTCAGTGAGTTCAACGCATGTGGAACACTCCATTGAGACTCTGTCTAAAAATAAAAGGTAGCAGGTAGGAAGACAGGGATATAAGTCAGTGCTAGAGTACTTGTCTAACGTGCACAATACTGAAAATAATTTTAAGAAATATGGACTAAGCATTCATTATTTACTATATCATATCTATATCAATTCAACCTGCTGCAGTTTATTGAAAAAAATTAATATGAAGAACTTAATATCAGATTCAGAATGTCCCATTTAACTTATTTTTGGTACTTCATTTTCACAGAAACATTTACTGGGATATTGTTTGATTAAATGGACTTTGGGAAATATTAGTTCTTATAATTGCATGGTGATACAATTTTAGAATTTAATTGAGTCTCCATAAACCAAACTATTTGAATGTTCCTATATTTTAAAATCAATAAGTTTTGTCTATTTAAAATCACGATATTGATGCTTTAGAGGAAATTTAAGAAAGTATTTATTCTTCATTTTTTAGAAGAAATGTATCAAATGTTAGAATTGTTACATGGTTTCCAGAGTCAGCATCTGTTTCACATAAAAATTAGCTCTATGAACAAGATTCGGTTAGAGGTGTATAAAAA
>JAQHUG010000588.1:545577-560340 GCA_028555095.1 Dicrostonyx torquatus
AAGGTTCTATGTAGACACCAACTCAATTTCACCATGTTTAATCAGTTATTAATATTTCACAATTTGAGCCTGTTTACAGTTTTAAATTTTTTCACCTGTTTTTTTCTCATCTATTTGAGCTCATATTTTCAGATTTTTTTAAACTATTTTGACATCAGGAAATAGAGACAATCAAGAGGGCATCTCCAAAGCTCTTAAGTAACCACAGAGAATTTTACTTTCATCTCATGTCTTCAAGGTTTGACAGCATTCTTTCTGCCTGCCACTTACCCTTCTTTTTAAAGTAAATTATGAGAGCATTGGGCTGTCATATTTTCTTGATTGTATGCATAAATTACATTAAGATTTTTCTTTGACCTTTTAGGAGAAGACATATTTCAAGAAGGGTACCAATGTCTCCTTGCTTGTGAACTCATGATGAAATATTGATACAGGATCTGATTTTCCTCTTGGTTTATCTTTGAGTTGTCTATATTTAGCTTTATAAAAATACCAAGTAGAGAATAATATTAGTAATACCAGCCTATTATAATAGGGCAGACACTGTCCATTGTTTTAATATTTATAATATGTTTTGCAATTTTAATACATAACTAAGAAGTATTATTAAGCAGAGTGTTTAAATTTGAGGAGAAAATTAAAACACTATTCCTGGTTATATATTCTCTTAAATACATGGATATACAAAAAGAAACTGTGTGTGATACATATGTATGTACATGTGTGTGTAGTATGTATGTACATGTGTATATGAGTTCAATGGCCAAATTTATATTATTAATTATTCAGTGTTATACAAACACAGTTCTATATCTTAAGTAAGTTGAGAGCATGGGGACCTTGGGAGAGGGTTGAAGGGGATGAGAGAGGAGCAGAGTAAAACGTAGAACTCAATAAAAATCAATAAAAATACACACATATATACTTCTTAGTAATCTAGTGTCTCAAACTTATGTGTTCTTATATGTATGCATTATAAATAGATAAATAATTAAAGATTATTATCATATGAGTAAATGAATCAATTTCTTCCATTAAAAAAGTCTAGAAATATATTGAGTCTCCTGGATCCCAAGGAAACAAACTTCAGCTGCATCAAAATTTGTAGAAAATTTCAGCATTTACTTACTATAGACTTATATATTCTGTGAAGATCAGAAGGAAGCTCCTGGCTTTTAATTTCTCTCTGGATAGAAATGAAATGAACTATATGTCCAATGTTCACTCTTTTGTAGTAGTGATTATCTGATATACTAATGTCTATCTTGTTTTCATTGATGACAATTGGAGTGAGTCTGGAGACACCAACAACAGGGTGATATTTTATTGACATTTTGTATTTTCAGATGCTGACTTGACTCTCAGCCCAGGAAAGCTCAAAACTAAATGGCTTCACTAGAGAATTCTAACAACTAAAGGCCTTATCACAATCTTTGCCGAATAGTCTCAAAATTTTACAGATGAAGAGGAATTTCTAAAGTTAAAGATATTTTAAGACTTTGTTGTTTGTTGTTGGTGGCGGTGGTGGTGATATTGGCAGTATTGGTGTGTGTGTGTGTGTGTGTGTGTGTGTGTGTGTGTGTGTGTGTGTGTGTGTTTTAAGATAAGGTCTCTGTCGGCAGAAATTTCATTCCACCAGCAGCTCACAAGTAAACACACAATGGCTTAATATTAAATATAAATGCTTGGGTAATATTTCAGGCTTATTTCTAACTAGCTCTTATAAGTTAAATTAACACATTTCTATTAATCAGTGTGCTGCCTGAGGCTTGTGGCATTTACCTCTCTGCCATGTCTTTCTTCCTTTCTGTCTGGTTGGTGACATCTCTCACTCTGCCCTTTTCCCCAGGGTCCTCTCTATCTAGCTATCCCTCCTATACTTCCTGCCTACCTTCCAGCCAATTAGCTTTTTGTTAGACCAATCCACATAAAAAAAATCTTCACATGTACAAAAGGGATATTCCACAGCAGGTTTCATATATCCCAGGTTGGCCTTGAGATTGCCAAAGAGCTATGACTGGTTTTGAATCTTGACAATCCTTAGTCTGCCTTCAGTGTTTTAAAAATATGTGTACACAACAACTTTAATCTTTTTTCAGGCCAGTATTTTTACAATACTAAAAGTTGGTGTCCTGGTTTAATTTCTACTGCTGTGCTAAGACATCATGATCAAGGCAACTTACAAAAGAAAGTTGGCTTGGCTTACAGTTTCAGGGAGTGTCCATGAAAATCATGACAGAGAAATGACAGGGCATGCATAGTACTGGAGCAGCTTAGAAATCACCTGTTGATAAAACAGTCAGATGGCAGAAAGAGAAAACTAACTGGGAATAACATAGACTTTTGAAACCTCACCCACCCTCAGTGACACACCTCCTCCAGGAAGGACACATCTCCAACTCTTTCCCAAAGTCTTCTACCAACTGGGAATTAAGTATTCAAATATATAAGTCTCATTAAAAACTATTAAAGAAGGCAAAAATCCTGTAAAAATTAAACCAAAAGTCAAGAACTTTGCTGAAATACATAAATACTTTCTCAAAAACCTAGCAGAATAGTTTCATAGTGACTTAAATGGATACAAAACATGTGGGAGTAACATGAACGTTTATGTGTGAAAGAATAAATAAAAATTATGTCACATATATATCTCTCTCACACACAGATATATGTGTATATATATGTATATATGTATGTATATATATACATATATATATATATAATGAAATAGCAATGATGTTTAAAACAAACCAACAAATAAAAAGGATTTATTGTCATATGCTGCAACATGGAAGAATTTGAAGACATTGCTTAATGAGTTACGTCAAAAAGGCAAATGATGCAGGAATCTAAACAAATGAGGCATATAAATTTATTAAATTTACGGAGATAAAGTAGAGAGGTATATACAAAGGGCTTCAGAGAAATGAAATCATGAACTGTTGCCATTCACTAGGAATGGAGTTCTATTCATGAGCCAAATGTCCTAGAGATACTCTATACAGAACCATACTTTTAGAACTGCAGGGCTGAATATGTGATTGACAATAGTAAATCTATGCTTAAAATTGTTGAGGATAGACTTTGTGCTTTGTGGTTTGAACCTCTATAAAAATGCACTCATTTTTATGTGATAATATTAGTATTTTAATGTATGATTTCAACACGGTTTTCTGCTGCACACTTTTCTGATATTAAAGCTCCAGGATTTAAATCAGAACTGAAAAGCATATTTATACTTCAAAGCAGTTGGAAAGAGTCAGGTAATTCTGTGGGTAGCAATGGTTTAAGTAAGTCTTGTTCCTGAAAGATTCATACACTTGCATCATGGCTCCAAGGTTGGGAATGTTGAAATTGGCTAGCCTCCAAGGTAAGGAGTCCATATTCCAACCTGGTCATGGAGATTCTGGGCTAGTAAATGCATTAATGAATCTTACAGAAGGGCTCAGCCCTGCCAGGTCAGGTAATACATGATAATGGTTGTTATGGAAACAGTCTGCTTACCCCTAGTCTTTTCTTTCTTGTCCATAAGCTGAAGCTAACATGTTTTAAGTACCCAGAAGTCTCTCAGCATGATGCTGAACCATGCTGTTTGGGCCTTTCAGAGAACAGAATTATAAATATCTTTATAAAGCACTGCACATCAATTACTTTGATATAGGAACATTAGGCAGAATAAGGTAACAATATGGGAAATTTTATTATTCACTAATTGTAGTTATTGGATTAGCCATATCCTCCCATAGTCTTTATAGAGTGTTCATAAATGGATTTTAATCAGAGTTTGTATCTGATCCCAAGTTTACCAAAGTCAAAGCATGAAAGATGTTCTTAATTATGTATGTGTCCTTCCATGAACCATATATAGATTATAAGCAGCCAGTACCTCTTAAGGTGTTCCTACACAGGTGTATATACCAGATGTTATAGCATGTCTGATACCTTGTCTCAGGAGGATAACTACTTTCTCTATACATGAAAAGGTATTTTATTAATAATTTGGTAATGACTGATAATCATTAGTTTTATCTTAAATTGTAATCAATTAAACATACAGCTTATTTAAATGTTATCCAAATTTCATATATCATTTTTATATAATTTTGACAGAAACCTTAAAGAAGCTAATCATTCCTAATTTGGCTTCAGATTTTAAGACCGGATGCCATACTCAGCAAAGAATGACAAAAATGTATTGTTCACATAATTAATATTTTTAGAATTGTTCATATAATTAATATTTTTAGAAAAGTAGAGAAGTCTTGCCATGCAGCTGTACCAATGGCTGTAAATTTTGTGGTGGCTGGTACTGTGAACAATGCTGAAGCTCTTATACCAATTCATGAGGTAATATGATTGAACCCTCCAGTTTATGTCAAAAAGGGAATGTGATATATAATCTTAGTTGTCAACTTGACTACATCTCAAATAAAAATAAATAATAAATAAATAAAAAACAAAGCTGAAGCAACTGGGTATTTCCATGTGAAAGTGGACCAATAAAGGGGGTAAATGTGGTTTGAAAAAAGGTGACCTTCAAGGGAAGTAGCAATATTAGTGAGTATGCTCTTCGTAGAGAAAGTGTGTCACTGTAGAGGTGGGTTTTGAGGTCTCGTGTATGCTCAAGCCACTCCAAGTGTTTCACATTCATTCCTTTCCATCCCTTGTGCAAAAGTGTAAGGACTCACAGCTCCTTCTACAGCACCAAGTCGGCCTGCACACTGCTGTGCTCCCTCCCATGATGATAACGGACTAAACCTCAGAACCTGTAAGTCATCACCTCAATCAAATGTTTTCCTTTATAAAAGTTGCTATGATCATGGTGTCGTGTCTTTTCTAAGCACTAGAAACCCTAACTAAGACAGGAATACCCATCCCTAAATTTGATCTACACTTCTGGTGGTAGCCCATACAACATGAAAGAAGCCTTGCTTGGATGATGTTCAAAACTGTATTAGAGAAAGAGTAAGCATTGCTTGTGATGGAAAGCATGGGAACCGAGGTAAGGAAGAGACAAGATACATCTGTGTCGGGAAGGGTTCATAAGTGACTGAATATAATTAAATTTTCTCTGGAAGACAAAGGAACATTGCCGACTAATTCAGTACTATGCTTTCAGATAACATCCTATGTGATAAAAGAAGACCTGAGTAATTATATGAACATATATTCATTCATCTTGTGACAAACTTGTCTCTAGTATCCCTTGGACAGCTCACGTAATATCAACCAAAGCCTGTATGCTAGTTATAATTTACTTACATCACTTTCCTATTGAAAAACTAACTCAACAATATAAAATATCTCTATGTATTTGCACTATTAACAAAAAGGCCTAAAGGATCAAAGAGGCTTCCTTTAGGAGGCAACACCTGCTCGTTCATCATAATGACTCAACTCAAGTTTTCATCTCAATATTTTCTCTCTGGTGTCAGAATCTGACAGTCTCACCTTCCCTTTCTGCTTCATGGATAAAATCTTCAAGAAAGAATCTTGACCTTGCTGATCAAGCTGTCTATATGATTTCTGTCACCAGAGAAACTCCAAATTACCTGGTCAATGTCTCTGAAAGGTTCAGTCAGCTACTTATACAACAACTCACTTAAAAAAGGTTCCTCACGGTGTGCAAAGCAATTTGTAGGCACTTTGACTTTGCAAAGATGAAGCAAATGACAGGCCCTCCAGCAGAGGTCAAAAGAGACTTTCCGTTGAAAGGTGATCTTGATTCATCTGAGTCTGCCTACACTCACGTAATATGAAGTTTTATATTCTGGCTTGTTCAAAGATGTCAAGTTCTTTGATAACATACATATCTTTATATCCAAAAATTCTTTTCTATGTATTTATCCTTAGAAATGTATCAGAAAAGTTTATACCTATATAGTTATAATCTGATTGTACTGATTAAAACCTAAGCATGCGGGTTGTCCAGTCAATCATGAACTGATTAATAAATGTCAGTCTGTTAGACTTTGTATCTTAAGAGATAGTAAACAGCACCCTGTTCCCTCTGGATATAGGACACTTTTGCATCCTTAAACCATTATGGTTACATAGCACAAATCATACTATCTACTGTTCTCAGGGGGGCACTTCTCTCTTGTTCTGGGAAGGCAGCAATCTATATTCTCAGCAATGTACCTCTTCAGAGAGCTCTATCTACCCCTTCCCCAATACACACCTTTGCTCTTTATCCAATAGTCTGTTTTCCTCATGCATCTATCAGAAAATATTTGTCTTTCTTAAGAGTTTAATGTTATTCAGATATCCAAACAATACCAATAAAATATTTTTGGTAAATTGGTAACTTATAGATTGCAGTCACCACTTACTCAATTTAAAATATTTCTAATACCTCAGCACGTTTTAATTGAATAAATTTATTTTTCATCATATATCACAACTGTGTTTCACAAAGCCACTTTATATATATATAAACTTTATATATATATATATATACATAAAAATAATCTTTAACAACTGCTCCTTTAAACATGATATTCTTTGTGGTGTCATCAAGCCTGTGTGTAGTATGTGTTGATAAAAAGCTAATCAGCTACCACATATATGTACATGTGCCTTTTTGAACATTTTTTATTTCATGTGTATAGAATTATGTGCAATTTAATTCTAGCCATCTATCTTTAGCATGAACCCGGCTGTTACTATCTTTTATTTTTGAAGCATTTTTCATTATATATTTCTTCTATGTTATATCCATTTGATATACATTTGGAAGCTTTTCCAATTTTTAGCTATTTGGAATAGTGTGAAAATTAGCACGTGAATCCTTATGTAATATGTGTTCCTTATTCTCTAGTTATCTACAGGGGAAAATGAATAGCAAATATCTATTTTTCATTTCTAGAAAATGCCAATATGTTTTCCAAAGTGCTTGCAGTGTTTTATATCATCATAACCTAAGGGCGTTGGTTTTCTCTTAGACTTGCTCACTCTTGTTACTGTCTGTAATCCAAGTACTAAATGATTGTGCTGTAAGATTTCAATTTTACTGTTTTTTCTTACCAATTAATAAATATCTGACCTGTTGTACATTTAGTATTCCACAACAGACTACAAACTCTTTGGGATTAGACCCATTATAGTGCTTTTTCTAGTAGAGTGGCTACACACAGCAGGTGTTAATTATTTGGAAATTAAATGCAGCCATATAATAAATACTACAGAGAATTTAAAGTGATTCTTATGAGTAAAACTACATTACCTTAATTTATCCAAGCTATATTAAATGGTTCATAAACTATGTACAGTCTCTCTTGTGAGATAGTCACATCAAGATCTAATTGTTTTGCTGACACAGTGTCTTATAGCCTCTTGGCTAGCCACTGATTATCTATGTACTTAGCGTGAACTAAAATTATAATATTCTTATCTCCACCTCCAAAGTGCTGGGACTACAGGCTTGTGCCATCATTCCTGTCTCTTACACTAGAATTGCAACAGTCATGTTTCATGATGTGCCAATGGTGATATAGAATAAAAGGATTTAAAATAATCTCTAGCATCTACCCCCTTAAGTAGGATGTGCTTTGTGGTGTCATTAAATATGTGTGCAGTATGTGTTAATAAGGAACTAATCAACTGCTACACTGATACGAGCTGTTGGTTACTTTTGGGTTTAAAGTCTTCCCTAACATGTTCTCCTGTTGGTCATCTAGCTCACCAGTACACGTTCTTCACTCAGGCTTCATCTGAAACAGTCCTCAGGTAATTCATAATTTCAGTTGCCCTCCCGAAAACTCATCTCACATCAAAATAATTTTGAAACTAGATAACAGTTTCTGTAACCTCCTCTCAGAAAATGTTAAACCTAAACCAATAGCTACCATTTTGGAAATCACACACACACACACACACACACACACACACACACACACACACACACACACAGTGTTCTATGTTCTAGTATTTTATGAGGATAACATGAGAATATACATGTATAATCATTGTTCTAGTGCTTTTTATTAATTATTCATTTATTTTACATCCCAACTGAAGTTTCTCCTCCCATCTCTTCTCCCATTCCCACTCCCACCCATCCCTCTGCCAAACCCCCTTCCTCTGTTTCTGTTTATTAAGAGGCAGGCCTCGCATTGATTTCAAATAAGCATGGCTTAACAAGGTAAGATAGGACTAAACACTTCCCCTTATAGTAAGGCTTGGTAAGGCAACCCAGAATGAAGAATAGATTATCAAAGCTTCAGACACAGGTGCCACATTCACTGCTAGGAGTCTCAAAGTAGACCAAACTAAAATTGCCCCACATATGTTGAAGACCTATGCAGGTTTCATGTGGACTCCTAGTAGCTGTCAGTCCAGAGTCTGTGAGCTCTTTTGAGCCCAAGATAGCGGTCTTCATGGGTTCTCTTGGGATGACCTTGACCCCTCACTCATACAAATCTTTCTCCCTCTCTTCAAAAGGACGTCCAGAACTCAGTCCAAGGCTTGGTTGTAGATCTCTGTTTCTTTTTCCATCTGTTACTGGACATAGGCTCTCAGATGGCAATTAGTCACCAACCTGATAAAGGAGATGGCCAGTTTAGGCTCTATCCACTATTACTAGGAGTCTTGGCTAGTTCATATAGATTCATTGAAGTTGCCCTTGTACCAGGTTTTTACCTGACTTAAAAATGGTCCCTATCAAGAAATCATTCATTAATCATTTTCTCTATCCTGTACACAACCAGACACTCTTGTTCCCATCCCACCTGCTTCTAGTTTAACAGGATATTTCTTTTATTTCCCCTTTCCAGGGAAATCCACACATCCCTCTTTGAGCCCTCATTACCTAACTGCTCTGGGACTATGGATTACAGCATGGAATGAAAACTATGCTGAGTTTCGTGGTCTAAGTTGATGGGGATGACTGACCAGGTCTTTCCTCAGGATTATAGTATAGTTATACTTTATTTTACAGCTACTATTCACTTATTAGTGAGATCATACGTTTTTTGTTCTGAGTCTGGATTACTTCACTCTTGATGATTTTTTCTAGTTCCGTAAATTTGCCTGCAAATTTCCTGATGTCATTATTTTTAACAGCTGAGTGCTACTCTATTGTGTAAATGTATGACATTCTCTTTATCCATTCTTCAGTTGAGGGACATCTAGGTTGTTTCCATTCTGGCTATTATGAATAAAGATGCTCTTAACATAGTTCAGCAAATGTCATTTTGGTATGCTTATGCATTTTCTGAGTATGTGCACAAAGGTAGATTGATTCCCAATTTTCAGAGAAACACCATATTGATTTCCAAAGTACTGACAAGTTTGCACTCCCACCAGCAGTGGAGTAGTGTTCCCCTTGCTCCACAACGTCTCCTGCATAAGTTTTCACTTGTGTTTTTAATATTAGCCATTCTAAAAAAAGAAAGGTGAAATCTCAGAGTCATTTTGATTTGCATTCTCTAATAGCTAAGGATGTTGAACAATTCTTTAAGTGTCTTTCAGCAATTTGTTTTTCTTCTGTTGGGAATTCTGTTTAGATCTGTTCTCCACTTTTATTGGATTTTTATGTCTACTCTATTGAGTTCTTTATATATTTTAGTGATGAGTCCTCTGTCAGATATGAGATTCTTAAAAACAATTTCCCATTCTATAAGGTGCCATTTTTTTCTTATTGACAGAGTCCTTTGCCTTACAGAAGCTTTCTAATTTCAAGAAGACTCATTTGCTAATTGTTGATCTAATTATCTGTGCTACTGGTGATCTATTCAGGAAGTTGTCTCCTCTGTCAATGCATATTCCAGGCCATTTATAACTTTCTCTTCTGTCTTGTTCAGTGTAACTAGACTTATGTTGAAGTCTTTGATCCACTTGGACTTGATTTTGTTCAGAGTGATAGATATGAACCTGCATGAATTATTTTGCAAATCAATATCCAATTTTGCCAGCACCATTTGTTAAAAATGTTCTCTTTTTACCATTATATAATTTTGGTTCATTGTCAAAAATTAGGTGTTTGAAAGTGTGTGGATTTATGTCTGCTTTTTGATTTGATTTAATTAAAACACCTGCCAGTTTTTTTAGTCCATACCATGTTTTTTATTACTATAGCTCTGTAGTAGAGCTTGAAATTAGTAGTGGAGATACACCTCTGGAGTTTCCTTCATAATACAGGATTTTTTTTAATCTATTCTGGGTGTTTTGTTTTTCCATATGAAGTTGAGTACTGTTCTTTGAGGTTTATAAAGAATTATGTTGGAATTTTGATGGGGCTGTTTTGAAGCTGTAGATGACTTTTGGTAAGATGGCCATTTTTACTATGTTTTTCTTATCAATCCATGAGCATAGGAGATCTTTCCATCTACTTATATGTTTTCCAATGTCTTTCTTCAAAGACTTGAAATTTTTTGTCATAAAAGTTTTTCACTTGTTTGGAGTTACTCCACGATATCTTATACTACTTGTAACTATTATGAGAGGTGTTGTTTCCCTGATTTCTTCTCAGCCCATTTATCATTTGTATATAGGTGAGCTACTGAGTCAACCTTGAATCCTATCACATTACTTAAAATGTTTATCAGCTGTATAAGGTCACTGGTATAATTTTGGGAGTCGCTTATATATATTATGATACCATCTGCAAATAGCTAGAGTGTGACTTCTTCCTTTCAATTTGTATACCCTTGATTTCCTTTTATTGTCTTATAACTTTAACTGGAACTCTGACTACTATATTGAATATGCATGGAGATGGTGGACAACCTTTTCTTGTTCCTGATTTTAGTGAAATTGCTATGAGTTTCCCTCCATTTAATTTGGTGATGACTGTCAGTTTGCTGTATATGGCATTTGCTATATTTAGGTATGGTCTCTGTTTCTCTGATATCTCCAATAAATTTATCATAAAGTGGTGTTGTATTTTGTGAAAGTCTATTTAGCATCTACTTGGATGAACATGTGTGTTTTTTCTTTTACTTTGTTTATATGGTAGAATATATTGAGGTGTTTTCATATGTTGAACCATCCCTGCATCTCTGGGATGAAGTCTACTTGATCATTAGATGACCTTTTTTACATGTTCTGGGATTTGGTTTGCTAACATTTTATTAATGATTTCTGCATCAATATTCAGGATGGAAATTGGTCTATAATTCTCTTTCTTTGTTGAGTTTTTATGTACTTTGCACATCTGGGCAACTGTAGCCTCATTAAAAATGGCAATATTCCTTCTGTTTCTATTGTTTGGAACAATTTGAGGAGTATTGGTATTAGCTCTTCTTTAGTAGAATACTGAAACCATCTGTTCTTGTGTTTTTGTTGTCATTGTTGCTGGGTTTTTTGTTGGTATATTTTTAAATACTGTTTCTATTTCCTTATGGGTTATAGGTCTATTTAAAATGTTTATCTGGTCTTTATTTGATATGTAGTAACTATCAGGAAAATGGTCCATTTCTTTTAGATTTTCCAACTTTGTGGAGTACAGGTTTTTGAAGTATGACCTAACAGTAATTTGTTGAGCATTGTTTAGATTCCTTGAATTTTCAGGATGCCTATAGTTTGTGTGTTGTTGATCTTCAATTTTAACCTATGGTGATCTGATAAGATAAGGAGGTTATTCCATTCTTTTTTATATCTGTTGGGATTTGTTTGTGACCAAGTATATGGCCAGTTTTAGAGAAGGTTCCATGAGGTGCTAAGAAGAACATATATTCTTTTTGTGTTTGTGTGAAATGTTCTGTAGATATTTGTTGGGTTCATTTAAGTCATAACATCTGTTAGTTCCCTTATTTCCCTGTTTAGATTACTTCTAAAAGACCTAACTTTTGCTGAGTGTGGGGTTTGAAGTCTCCCACAATTAGTGTGTGGGATTTGATGTGAGATTCAAGCTTTAATGATGCTTCTTTTACAAATGTGAGTGTTCTGGTAGTTGGGGCATAAGTGTTCAAAATTAAGATTTCATCTTGATGGATTTTTTCTTTGACGGATATGAAATGTCCCTCACCATCAACTTTGATTAATTTTAGTAAAAAGTCTATTTTGTTATATTTTAGGATAGTTACACAAATTTTCTTTTTGGTCCTTTTGGTTGGAATGTTTCTTGTAGCAGAAAAATAGATACTGCTTTCATATCCATTCCGTTAGCATGTGAAGGCAAACCTATCAGAATTACACCCAATTTATCAATGGAAACTTTGAAAGCCAGAAGGTTCTGGACAGATGTGCTATAAATGTTTAAAAAAAAACTACCGGTGTATTTCTAATAGGTCTGCCTTTATAATTTTTCCTTTGCAGCTATTAATATTCTTTTTTATTCTGTATGCTAAGTATTTAGATTACTATAAGACAAGGCGACATTTTTTTGGTCATGTGTAAACTGGTGTTCTTTAAGATTCTTGTACCTTCATAAGTATATCCTTCTTTAGGTTGGGAAGGTTTTCTTCCATGCTTTTGTTGAATATATATTTTGTGCCTTAGAGATGGAGTTCTCCTTATTCTATCCCTATTATTCTTAGGTTTGGTCTTTTCATAGCATCCCAGATTTACTGGATGCTCTGTATTAGGAGTCAATGAGATTTAACATTTTCTTTGACTGATGAATCTATTTCCTCTATTGTATCTTCAGTGCCTGATATTCTTTCTTCCATCTCTTCTATTCTGTTGTTGATACCTGCATCTGCAGTTCCTGCTTTCTGAACCAGATTTCCCATTTCCAGAATTCTCTGTGTTTTCTTTATGGATTTTATTTTAATTTTCAGGTCTTGAATGGTTTTCTTTACCTGTTTGATTTTTTTTCATGGCTTTCTTGGCATTCTTTGAGGGATTTCTTGATTTCTTCCTATTTTTTGTTGTCTTTTCTTCTATCCCTTAAAGGAAGTTTTCATTTCATTTTTAAGTGCCTTTATGGTATTCATAAACATATTTTTAAGATTGTTTTCTTATACTTTGACTAGATTACTATGCCTTTGTCTTGGTGTCATAGGATTGCTGGGTTCTGATGGTGTCTACTGCCCTGTTATTGAATGTGTTCTTATACTGGCATTTACTCTATATTTGTAATGATTATAGAAGTGAATGTTGATTCTTGTGTTTGTCTTTGTTGGATTGGTGTTTTGTTTCTTGGTTTTCTGTTACCTTTGTTGTTTTCTGACCTAAATGACCAAAGTTTCAGGTGTCTGGCAGGTCTTCAAGTCTAGTAGGATGTCTCTGCTGAGGTTTGTGGGGACTTGTTTGCCCTGGTTCAGCTTGGCTTCTTGGGACTATGGAGACTCCTGGATTTGTGGGGAAAGTCTGGTCACAGAGAATAAGATGAGATAGGTGGGGTTCTTGGAGGAGAACAGAATTCTGTGTGAGGTGTCTATCTGACTGGCCAATAGATCTCTCAACTGCTTGTTAGCTGGTGGGCAGTACACTGGAGAAATAAAGTTCCTCAAAATTTGTGGACTGTGCCCAGCCACCTTACTGATGCTGAAATGAGAGTGGAAGAGGCAAGGGAAGTGTCCTGGGTCTTAGGGTCTGCAAATTGGGGCAGCTCAGAGCAGCTCAGATGGAAGAACAGTGACTCACCTATTCTTAGACTGGTTTGGGTTGTACCTGTGCCTATGGTGTCTGCTGGGTTTATGTAGAAGGGCATGCAATAGGGAGGATGTTGGCATGAATGCAGTTGGGCATCAGAGTGGGTCTCAGGAGAACAATGGCCAGTGATATTCTGTGGAGCTGGTCTAGCTGGCAGGCACTAGTGTTTAAGGAAGAAAATATTTATGAAAGGAAAATGTGTCTATGAGTTCCTATTATACATATAAAATCCTGAGACACGAAAAGTAAATAACTCATTTGCTATCTCATAATTACTAAATATAAAGTTCTTGAATTAATAACCTTATATTATTATTTTCTTGTGCTGAGCACTGTGCTTCTGTCTACATGTCTGAACCCACAATGGTTCAAGATACAGTTGCCAGATGTTCTAGAGTAGATGGCCTCTCTCTGCATTGTTACATTATCAAATTGTCATTTAGACAGTCCTCAAAAATTTTGAGTGAAGAAGACTGTAGACTTCACCTGCCATTTCCATGCTTAGGTTCCAACTGCAGTTTTTACATCTATGCTTCTGTTAGCTGTTGAACATGAATAGTAAAAAATACCCTGCATACAATTAGCTATTTTTCATTTGCCACGTCTCTCAAACATGTTCAAAGACAATCTGAATGAAGCAAAATCATTTAGACTACTAGTTTTTGTCTCAAGTTTGCAAAACACTAATGGACAGAAGTCATTATTCACTAATGGTAGTGTGTTCATACCCACTATTAGGAACTTTTGCAGAACACTTCAAATATCAAACTGGGGCAAAATCAAAAGAGGCAGGAATTACATGTGTGAAAAAAAGTATTAGCTTTAAAACAAACCAGTCAATCAATCAAACAAAAACTCTAATTATTTTGAACTTTTCAGGAAATTTCTTTTTAATTCTGAGTTTTGAGACATATTTATGCAAAATATAATTGTGAATTACTTTGAACAACTTTTAGTATGATCAAGAAATTATTTCTGTTTAAACACTACTTATGAGTTAGTACACATATAATTATCTTTTTGTATCTGGCTTACATCACTCAAAATGATGTTTTATAGCTCCATCCAATTGCTGGCAAAATTCAAGATAGCATTATTTTTTTTCTATTGTGTAGTACTCCATTGTGTAAATGTCCAACATTTTCATTATCCATTCTTTTTTTTATTGTTAAAAGAAAAATTTACATTTACTCCCCTTGTTCCCGGCCCTCCCGCTCCCCCCCC
>JAQHUG010000589.1:14810-30853 GCA_028555095.1 Dicrostonyx torquatus
AATTTGTAATCCCAAACAAGGCAAATTTTCTCTACTTCTTCAAAAATTTCTCTTAGGTACCTACATTTGAATCAGCTAGTAAGATATCACCCATACAACTGTAAATTATAGATTGACGAAACTGTTCACAAATCATTTTCAATGGTTATGTACAAAATGTTGGCATAGGGTGGGGTTGTTTAACATTCTTTGTGTGAGAATTTGCTACTGATGTCTTTTAACAGGCTGAGAGTTATTATAAGTAGGCCCCATGAAGGCAAATTTTTCTGTTCTTAAAATATAGTGAAGAAAAATGCTTTTAAATTAACCACTATAAGAAAACATCATTTAGGTAATAGAGAAGGCAGGAAAATTTCAGGTTGTAGAGAGCCCATCAGCAGCATTGCCTTATTTATGGCTCTCAGATCTGTTAACATTTTCCATTTTCCAAATATCTTTTTAATGACAAATATAGTAAAATTCCAGTGATGGATTGATTCTTCAATATATTGGGCACTTGGCTGTTCCTGTACCAGCTGTTCTAGGGCCTGTGATTTTTCTGATGTCAAATGCCACTGTTCCATACATTTTAAAGGTAGGGCTGTTGGTACCTTTGAAAGGTCAGCAGCTATTGTTTCCTTTTTATGTACCATCTGAATGTTCAGTGATTGTTCTTCATAATACCTTATAATATTTTCCCAGGGGCATATAGAAGTTTATGATTTTTTCTGAAATTGGAGGAAAGTTAATCTTGGTATTCCATTGCTATAACAAATTATGTCCCCATAAATTCATTGACACATTAGCCACATATGGCTTTAATTTTCCTGTCTTTTCTGGCCCTGCACATTAGACACATTAGACAAAAAGTTTCCAAGCCTTAAAAGCTGAACATTTAACTCCTCAAGAGGTTAAATTGGATGCCAAAATCCTGGTGCAACTATTGTTATGTCTGCCTCTGTGTCTACAAAACTCACAATAACAATGTCATTTATTCATATTTTTAGCTTTAGTTTTTGATCATTTTCAGAAGTTGTAAAAATATTTTCTTTATGGTTTGTTCGGAAATATTTGTATTATCTTCTAAAGTTTTCTATTATTTAGAGAAATATATTTTTTACAATAGGCATTAGGTCCTTTAATTGTTCTGAGGAGGAAGTCCCCCATGGTGACGAGGAAAGATTGAATCAAATTTGACATGGAAGCCTGCAAGAAGTCCCCCAAAGTGTTTTCCATTTGCAAAGGATTTTTTTGTCCTTTGTTGCTCTGCATTCATTAGTCAAATGTAGGCCTTTGCTGCAATTTCTGCATTCCCAAGATGGCTCCTGGAAATAATGAAATATTCCTAGAAGAGATCTTGTTTCTTGGAATGTTCTTCCTACAGTCTCCTTTTAGGTAACCTCGTTTATCACAATTGAAACATCTGACTTGATTTTGCTTCAAGTCTCTGGAAATCACCTCTCCTATCCCAGTATCACCACGGTTAAGAGATTATATATAGACTGTGTATCAGATCTGTTTCTCAATGAGTCATGGTTTTGCCTTGAATGGCGTAATTATTCTTTTGCATTGTAAATTAGCATTTTCAAAAGCTAAAGATTCAATTAGTATTGGTCTGACTTCTGGATTTGGTATCATTCTATTAACAGATGAAGTCAATCTTTGTTAAAAAAAAAAAGTCAAGGTTTCTTTTCTGCCCTGTATAACTTTTGTAAATGACTCAGTTCTCTTTCTGACTCCTTCATCTCTGTAGCAAGCATTCAAAGCTGCTGTGTGGCATAAAGCCGAAGTGTGTTCATCATATATAGACTTTCTTCATATATCAGCATACTCATCCTCTCCCAGAATTTGGTCTTGGGAAATTTTAATACTGCCAGTTCTATTTTGTTTTTCAATGCTTCTAGCCTCATTTTCCTACCAGTTCTTCCACTGTAACTGAGGACCAGGTTGCAGTAGTAAATAACCATGTTTTCCCAATCTTGTGTGATAGTTGTGTTACAAGCCCATGAATTTAACATCTTCCTCACAAAAGGTGAATATGTACCATATAAAAACATTATTTTCCTCAAATCTAACATTTCCACAGAAATCCACTGAGCTCTTCCATTGCTTTGAGAATACCTGTCATTTGGCCATTGTTCCTGTATGGTGACTGGATAAATTACAGTTTTTTTTTGTTTTTTTTGTTTTTTTTAATTTCCTTTGGTGGTTCGTCTCTAATTTCACAATGAATGATGAAGTTTTCTCTCCTTTAAATTTCTGTGTGTGTGTGTATGAATATTTCTATTATATGTTTTAAAAGTTTTTCTAAGGCTTGCAACTTATCAGTCAAAATTGTATTTTTTAATTAACTTTTTCTAAGTCTTGTATTTTATCAATTCCTCATATTTGGCACTGATATCAACCAATTTTTTTAGAGAAAAATTTACTAATTCAATAATGACATCATGATTATAACTGACATTATATAAACCACAAGTTAGTTAATTATGTCCTCATTTAATTCTTCCATTTTCAAGCCATTCATTATGGAATCATACAGAGATCTAATTCTCTCCATCACAACATTGTTTCCCATTTTTAAACATGAGGAAAATACTCTATTTTTTTTCTAATTCCCCTTTAAAGAATTCCAGTTGTCCCACCAAATCTGTTGACAATGACAATGAAGTATAAGTCTGGCTGTTGAAACAGCACATCCGGGGTGAACACAGTAGACAGGCTGGCAGTGGACAGCTGGTGCTGATTAAGCTTGGTGGTGAGCTGAGGGTATGTGCTAGTTGCCTGCGCGGATGTTGAGGCAGCTACCCTAGAGTGGTACCAGCCTAAGAAGAGGTCCAAGGAAATTCCACAACCCATGGGTAAAAGGACCCAAAGAGCCAACCATCTGAATGGCAAACACAGCAGAACACGCCAAAGCAACATGTATGATGGGTGGGGAGAGAGAGCACAAAGCTGTCTGAATGAAAAACTGGCAGTGAGGAATCATTTGGAGCTCAGTTCCTGTCAAGTTTTGGTCTTGTGGAGACTGCTGTCAAGAGGCTGCTACAAGAAAATCCCAGACTTTCTCAGAGAAAGAAAGAAAAAGTCAGACAGTGGGGGCAGCGTTTTCCATGAGTGCATTTCCAATGGCTGCCAGAGGCTTCAAAGCCTATCTTATGGATTCTTTCTCAGAGTTGGAGGCCAGGTGAAGCGTTTATCTCATTCTTTACCAATAAAAAATTGAGAGTCAGATATCAGGGAAATAACCTTAAAGAGCAGAGGAGCAGGGAGCAGTTCCAGTCACCTCCTACCTCTTCTGTTCCTCTGTCAAAACGGGCTGACATCCTCTCTCAGTCCTGTCTTATTACTTCCTGTCTCCTCACTATCTACAATCCTCCAAACCTCTATGGTAAATTTTGGTCAGCTAGTAGCTACCTTGGTCCTCTGATCCAAGCAAACTTTATTTGTCAGAACACAATCAAAATAACACACAATACCTCTTACCTTCAAAGAATCTTTTCCATCTCATAATTCAAATGAATTTAATTTACTCTTAAAATTATCATCATCTTTCACAGTCTCAATGCTCTTCCAACGTTTACATATAGAACATCAATTGAGACTCTGGAAATCTCTCCAATATTAGCCCCTGTAAATTTATAAAAGACTCTTAATCCTTCCAAAATACAATGACACTGAGGTAACATTTCCATTCTAAAAGAAGGGAGGGCAGGATGGCAGAGAAGACAGTTCCAAAATGAGAACAAAACAAATTCAGAAACAGACCTTAGAGCTGTATTTTAGCACCTGATGTTGTATCTCTAGCATTCCAAAAGGGGTTGGGAACTTGCCCTCCCATTCTAACACCAGTTCACACATTCCCTCTCTCTCTTCCTGCTTCCACATCTAGCCTTTAGGTTTCCATAGTGTATATCCTGTGGTATTTGAATTTCTAAAATCCTCAAGCAGTTACTGCATTTTAGATTTGCAAACGTCTATGTAACAAAATTTATTGTTGGACTTTCTTGGACCACCAGCCCATAAATAGTGACATGGAGAATGATTATTAATTATGAAAGATTGTTCTTAGCTTAGAATTGTCTCCACTAACTCTTATGGTTTAATTAACTCATTTTTTTTAAAAAAAAATCTGTGTTCTGTCATATGGCTTAGATATGTCTTCTTTGTATGGCACATCTGACTTGTCCTGAGTCTGTTGACAGAATCATGTACCTAGATACCTACTCTCAGTTTTTATTTTTCTCTATCCGGAAGTCCCCATGTATACCTTTCTGCCTGCTATTTATTAAACAAATCAGAAGGTGCCTTAGGTGGAGATTCATCTTTATATTATAAACAAATATCCTGTAACATTTCCTTCTTTTTGTCTAATTTAAAAAGAAAGATAAAGTCTAACATAATAAAACTAGATACAATAAGAACAATTATCATGTGAGAATAATAATCTTCTGTAACAGAGTTCCAAACCATGGTTTCTTGGTTTCTTCAGCCCATATTCAGAAAATTCAAATCTGCCTCACAACAACCTGACATCAGCAACTTCCTATTACCTCAGTGCATCTCTATAACACATATCACTTACAAATTTTTTTTAGTATGTAAAACCAGAACCATGAAAATGGCACTACCAGACTTGATAACAAGCTGAGATGATTCCCTCAAAATGGAGCTACTGGGGTCCCTCTATGCCTTAATGGATAAGTCTGAGATATCAGTTTTTCTAGAGACTTGTTTTCAATTGGAGGACACTTGGAATGAATCTTCTATTTCATATTCCTTATTTTCAATTTATTTGATCGGTTTTGAGTAAGAGATGGAAATATGGAGTATTATTTTCAATTCAACTTTCTGTTTATTTAGTACAGCACTGGTGGTTTTTCTGTTACCTTGATAATTTTTTGGAGATTGCAAGTGCTCTCTGAATTCTCTTGTCTATAACTTTGAATTCATTCATTTCTTCAACAATTGTGCATGCTTCATATAAATCTGCTTTCTCTACCTGATTGTATAGAGAATAAAAATAGAGGCATATTAGTGTGGTGTGGGAGAACAATTCCATATCTTCCAATTATGTTTTAAATAAACCTGAATGGTCAGTACCCAGACAGGAAGTATAGGCAGGACAACCAGACAGGAAGTAGAGGAAGGGCAATAAGAACAGGAGAATTCTAGGAAGGAGGAAACCCATTCCTCTGTAGTCCTGCCCAGATATCATAGAAGGGGGATGTGACCTGTCCTGCCAAAAAAGGTACCAAGCCATGTGGCTAACATAGATTAGAATAATGGATTAATATGAGTTATAAGAGCTAATACAAAGCCTGAGCTAATGGGCCAATCAGTTTATAACCTAATGCAGACTCTCTGTGTGAATTTTTTTGAGACTAAATGGCTGGGGGACTGGGCCGGACAGAAACCCCCAAAATCAGGCCCTCATGTTACATTAGTACTTATACTTTTACCACAAAACTATTTGAAGTGGACAAGATGAAAATCTACCTCATTATTTATTAATCAATGAGTTGAAAAAAACAGAAATTTCAATAAACATTATATAATAATCTACAGTCTTAAAATCTAGAACTACTGTCATTTTGGGACCTTGTGGATGAGACAAAATAATTGAATACTAATTGAAATAACTTAGAAAAATAATAACAATGAATAAAGTTTAAAAATATAATTCTAAATATATATAGTCTGGATATTTTCTGTACTGAATTGTTTTTTCATTCATCCTCATTCAAATTTTTTGCAATGCTATTATGCAGCAATTTTCTCTATCAGAATGTAACTAGAATGACTTCTAGCTTTCCATGTAGAACCCTTGTCATCTCTGAAATATCTTGAATGTGGCTCTTGCTGTCTAGAATTCACTCAGAAAACAGAAAGGAAAAATATACATACATAAATTTGTTCACTAAGGTATTTGTTTCCCAGGAAAATCTGAAAATTTAGGAGATATAATAAAACTAAGTTTTGTATTACAATATGTATAAATATATACATAGTTGCAATATATAAATATATAAAATTAGCATTCAATTAAATTCTTCTACTGCCAACTCTTAAATTTCAGTCAATGTGTGCTTATTCTTCTGAATTGTCTGATTCAAAAATATGTGTCTTCATAGCTATATCCATCTTTATGCAGGATACAATTATTATCTCCAGCACAGAGTTCTTTCTTTCTTGAAATGTATCAATAGTTTTTTAGAAAAAAACAACAAAAAACAGTTTTTTGACTTTTTTTCTAAATACTGATAATTTTTCTAAAAACTGATGGTTGATGCCATAACTAAGATGATTATATCGAAATGCAACTTTCAGTTATTCCCGAGTCAACGCCTTCTACAGTCTCCATGCTCATTCATTCATTAAAAAGTAGTCAACCTTCCTTAGTAAAGCTCTTCAGTTTTCTATATTCCAATATTTCCAACTAACTGTTTGAAATTATAGTGAGTTCATAGCCATTTATCCTATTGAGTTCAATTTTGTACTTTTCTTTTGGTTTCAATTGTACCTCAATATACTCTCATTCCCTACAAATGCTATCTCCATATCTGAACAGCTCTTCTCAAAAACCTACAACCTTACTCTTCATTTCTTTCAGACTTCTACTATGCACTCCAACACCAAATGAAACTTTGTAAAAAAAAATAGATAGCACTTCTCTCTTAATCTTTCCATCCCTCTTCCACAATATTTCCCAAGGCTTTGAGTAGTTAATATAGATGTGCATTTAGAGGTCGGAACTCAAAATTGACTTACTCTCATGACTTTGACCAGTTATGAGTCTCAGAATTAATGACTGCCCAAAGTCAAAATAAACTTTTGTGGCAAAGACCAAGAGCAACACTAGTCTGTGGGCATGAACATAATCACTTGTAAATCAGAAGAAGCACTTGGTAGAAGTGCTGTGAAATGTCCTTCGGATATGACAGAATCATAATCATGAGCATTTTTAAGCTGTTACTTTGAACACAAGATCTAAAAATGTGCACCTGTGTGTGTGCGCATAAACACACACACACATACATATACATACAGAGGGATAACACACACACATACACTGGGGCAGAGAGAGAGAAAGAATGAGAGAGAGAGAATATAATAAAAGTAGTACTGGTATTAATCTAAAAGGAGGTCAGTAGGAGGCTGATGGAGATATACAGAGTAATGAGGGTTGAAATGATCATAATGAATTTTAATATGTATAAAATTGTCTGTAAAAGAACAACAAGAAATTCAAGGAACTACACTATATTTAAGTTCCTAACTATCTTCATTTCTTTATCCTACCCAGAGATATTTACAAACAACAGTATACTTTTATTTATATATTGATTTCTCCAATATTTTTCATGGAGAGCCTTATATCATTTGATATATCCAATCAATGAAGGGTTGCATCATATTGACAGCTCTCCATTGCATTCTATGACTACAATCAATACATATAACCTACAGTATAGAAAACATTATGCTAAGTTGTGTATCATTTTCCATTATTATTTTGTCTCAACTTAGTGTTAGTTATTTAATGTTCAGTTTCAATTTTCATTTATTTTGCCCTTTGTTGGAGATTACTTAAAATTGTTTTCTCTTTCAGCAAATCTAAAAAATATTAAGTTAACTTTATTGATACTTCCTGACTCTATTTTTACTTTTTTATGATTTTATTTGAATATGAATTAAACAGTTTTTCCTTACTTTTCTTCCTTCATCACTTCACAGCAACATACCTTAAACATTCCCATGATCTCCAGTCTCAGGTTGGTAGCCTCTTTTTCTTTTAATATGTTTATTACATATATATGCATTTATTTACATATAAATGCATATATATATTTATATAATACATATGTACACACTCATGTATAAAACATGCAAAGACCACTTTTGTTGGTGTATACATAGTTTCACCCTCAATCAAGCTATTTAGACAGCTAACAAGGGAGCTCATCCCTGGAAGAGACTAAATGTCCTACCTTCAATTAGGAAACATTTGTAGCTCTTAGTATATAAGTAGGACTCCATGTCCTATATTAATATATCCATTAATATTGCTCTTATTCCAGTCCTATTTATACAGTCATTATTTAATGACAACGATCTACAGAGACTTTCTGGTATTTTATCTTGACAGCCTTTACACCGCATTTTCTGTAATGTTCCCTAACCATAGATGCAAGAGTTTTAATATAGATATTTGCATTTAGGCATCCCAAGTCTCATTGATCTCTGCATTGTATTCAGTTGTGTTCTGTGCTGTCTGCAATTTTTTTTGTATAGAGAAGCCTATTTGATGAGGGATGATAGCTGTACTTATCAAGAAAAGATGGTTAAGATATTTCCTGACCCTATTTTTAGTTCTGGATTTTTTACTTAGTAATCATGATTATGCTTGAGTAATAATTTAATTCTCTCATTTCTCTATTTATAAAGTGAATATAAAATTTTATTATCAAAATTTTATGACTAAAACTCGTATATTTGGAATTCATTTATAATATAATGTTAATTGTTCCATTAGTAATAAAAAAATAGATATGTGGCAAAATATGTATGGGAAAATATACATGAAATTCTTTGAAAGAAGTTTCATATGTTAAACATTTATTATATCAAAAAAATTAACATAGCCACTTGTCAAGTTAGCTCTGTATTAAGGCTGTTTCTCTTAATAGTATGCCTATTGTCACATGTCACAACTTAACATGGATTGTCTGACTAAGGTCTCTAACAAAGTTTACTTGAATTCTTAGATGTGAGATGAGAATGTAGTCAGATAGGCAATTACTTCTGGTTCCTTTTTTTACTTGGGAAAGCAAATTCTTAGAGAAAAGCAACTAATATTCATTTTAAATACCCTGTTTAAATATGCAAATACCATAGATTTCAATATAAAAGTTTTCAAATCTACTTTTGAAAGTGCTACAAAATTTAATTAGAGTGACTTTTAATTTTAACCTCTCTTTATCTATTCATTCAACATTTAACTTACCTAAGCAAATGCTGTCTAAAATACGTGCATGTGATATAAATGATTCATAGTGCACATTTTAAAAATGAAATTGAACTAGTTATGTCAAAGGGGTGAAGGTACTGATACCTAAACAGATTGACATTATGATAATACTTCTCAAGTATAATAACACTAAGTACTTATAGATAATTATAAAGGGTAAAGGAAAAGAACAGCTCAGTGATTGATTAGAATTTATAAATTTGACAATAATTTGTTTAGCTAATTATCCACTGAAACCTAGAAATAGAAAGATAATTTCCACATAACCAACCATAGCAGATTTAAATGCTAAATGATTTTTAATGTCTTGTAGTATAGGAAATGAGATATTTCCAAGTGAAGAAAGAGAACCACATAAATAATATAAATTCACTGAGTATTTCTCATCATTTTAAGAAAATGGAGCTGCTTAAAAATCCTAAAAGAAATTGTGTGATTTTTATTTCAATTTCCCCAAAATTCTCTGAGTTCAGTATCAAACATTCCACATTTTATGTTGCCTATATTCTTTCTGTCTCATTGGTAAGATCTTGAATTTTATGTTATTACCATTGCACAACCTATGTTTATTCTTTCTGTTGTTCCAGTGTAGTTATGAAAATAATGTGTAACTTATTTCATATATTTCACAGGACAAGCTATTTCTATTCTTAAAAGTCTAAATGTTTAGTTAAGTTTCTTAGTATTTTTCAGATAACAATGCTTTAATATAATACCATCTTTATTTTTAAGAGGACAGAAAAGCTTTGATACAATTTCTGTTGACTTCATTAATGTAGAATATGATAATAAGGATAAATGCATATAACTTTGTAATACGAGCATGGTTGAATTATGAAAATTATATAAATAATTTTTGAGGCAATATAGTTCAGCACATGATCAGATTTAGAGCAAACCTCTTGGTTAAATAATTACCATTTGGTATTTTTCTCTATGGGAGTATATGCTTATGGGTTACTATGGGAGGGGTGTATGTTTGCATATGTGTGAAGACTATACGTCAATTTTAAATGACATTCTATAGGTGTCTCCAATTTCTTTAATTGTGACAGTATCTCCTACTGACCTGAACATCAGCAGGTAAACCAAGTTTGCTGACTTGTGAGAACTAGTCAGTGATATTACCCTTACCGTAGCTAATATCATCCCCTGATATCAGATGAGAAATTCTAAATTCACTTGATAGAAACAAAGAAGACATCATTCTCAGAACTGTAGCAGACTACTGACTGTGTGTGTCCTCCCCTCCTTTTCTGTTTTAATCTCTAGAAGATGACCTAAAACTCTTCCAAAGTTCCTCCCACTCATCCCATTGCTACATCACCCAACTCCATCAGGCATATCTTGAGAATATGCCAGATAGATCAGCCTTAAAGTGAAGTTTGTGAGTCAACAAAGCAGATAGAGACTTTCAGACCTTTGCTCTCCCATTTCTCTTTAAAATATAAATCCTCAGTCTCATTCTAACTCTGTTGCAGTCTTCCTGTTATGTCCTTGCTTCACTGTCTGCCCCAGTTTCCAGTACACTAAGCAGATTATGGTGGACTGCCCAGCTTCCTAAACCAACTGTGTACTGCTTAACCTCCAGCTTCCTAAACCAACTGTGTACTGCTTAGACTCCATGCCCTTCCTAATCAATTTTCATCCATAAATGTCTGCTACCAATACCTAGAAACACATTCTACCAAAAACACCCAGTGACCTTAACTGGTAGGATCCCAGAATAATTCCTCACCATGCAAGATATAGTCACCACACCCTTCTGTAAACAATAAAGTAGAACAGAAACTGAGGAATAAAAATCCATCCTACCAAGACAAGAAGAGATATCAGCACCTAGAAGAAATCCAAACTCAGATGTGTATATTCCAGAGTAAAAAATACAATGAATAACATCCAGAACATACATTGTCCTCTGTTTTAGATCTTAGCCATTCTGATAGCTGTAAGATGATAACTCAGAGTCCACTCAAATTGTTGAGCAATTCCATAAGTGTCTTTTGGCCATTTGAGATTCTTCTGTTGAGAATTCTGTTAAGATCTCTTACCAAATAACCCCATTTGTCACAGGATCATTTTCTATTTTAATGTCTAGTTTCTTGACTTATATGTAAATATATAAATATATTTTGGAGATTAGATCTCTGTCAAATATGAAGATGTTTTCACATTCTGAACACTGGCATTTTGTCTTATTTAGGATTTCTTTTGCCATACATAAACTTTTCATTTTAAGGAGGTCCCATTTATTAATTGTTGATCTTTCCTTCTGTGCTACTAGTGTTATATTAGGAAGTATTCTGTTGGAGAGGATATGGAATGAACAGAACACTCCTTCACTGCTGTTGTGAGTGCGAATTTGTATAACCACTTTAGAAATCAGTATTGCAGTTTCTCAGAAAATTGGTAGTCAATCTAGCTATAGATTCACGATGCCACTCATAGGTATATACCCAAAGGATGCTCAATCATACCACAAGAATACTTGTCAACTATGTTCATAGTAGCATTATTCATAATAGCCAAAACCTGGAAACAACCTAGATGCCACTTAACTGAAGAATAGATGAAGAAAATGTGGTACATTTACACAATGGAATATTACTCAGCAGTAAAAAATAATGACATCATGAAATTTGAAGGCTAGAAAAAATATTAGTCCTGAGTGAAGTAATACAGACCCCCAAAGACAAACATGGCATATAGTCACTCATAAGTGAATATTAGATGAAAAGTGAGGAATAACCAGGTTACATGTCAGAGTCATAAAGAAGCTATGTAACAAAGAGAACCTTAAAATGGATGCTTGGATAATCCTGGGAAGGGGCATGCTCTATCTTCCCGGTAAGCCCATTACTTCATGGTGACTTGCAGACTATTAAAATGGGTTGCAATAAGATGTGAGAATTAGCCAATGGAGGCTAGAACTAGTGGCCAGGCTGTGTGTTAAATGAATCCAGTTTGTGCATGATTATTCCAGGTATAAGCCAGGGCTAAAAGCAGGCCGTATGGCCTTGTGACCAGGGAGCTTGGCCTGCCGGAACAAAAGGGCCCACATTCCTCTCAGGTGCTGGGAACACAACCTGAACCCCACTTATACAACATGAAATAGATGAGGTCTCCTGGATAGAACTTTGCTCTCACATTTCTCCTTAATGGTAGAGGGGAGTGCATAGGGGATCACATGGGAGTGTGAGGGATTGGAATGGTAAAGGAGGAGGAAGGATAGAGAGAGCAATAAGAGATATCTTGATGGAGGGTGCCATTATGGGATTACGGAGAAATATGGTGCCTGGGAATCTTCCTGGAATCCACAAGGTTGACACCAGCTAAAGTTCCTAGCAATAATGGGGAGGATACCTGAACTGGCCTTCTCCTAAAAGAGGATTGGTGACTAATTTAATTGTCATCATAGAACCTTCATCCAGTATCTAATGGAAGCAGATGCAGATATCTACAGCTAAGCACTAGGCTGAGCGCCAGGAGTCTAGTTGAAGAGAGGGAGGAGGGATTATATGAGTCAAGATCATGATGGCAAATCCACATATACAGTTGACTTGAGTTTGGAGGAGCTCGCAGACTTTAGACAATAGCTAAGGAGCCTGCATGGAATCAACCTAGGCCGGCTGCATGTTGGTGGTCATTGTGTTGCTTGATCTATTAGCGGGACCTCTAGCAGTGGGACCAGGACCTGTCTCTAAAGCATTAGCTGATTTTTGTAACCCATTCCATATGGTGGGATACCATGCTCAGTCTTGTTGCAGGTGGGAGGAGCTTGATCCTGCCTCAACTTGATATACCAGGCTTTGCTGAATCCCCATAAAGGCCTTACCCTTTCAGAGGAGTTGATGGTGTGGGGGCAGTTAAAGAAGTTAGGGGCAAAATATGGGAGGAGAAGAGGGACGGGAAACTGTGGTAGGTATGCAAAATAAATAAAAAGTTTAAAATTTAAAAAAAAAACAATAGGAATGATATGTCTCCTCTATAGACCAACAACCTTATTTTATACTTTAGATTTTCAGAACTGAAGCAAAGATGAAGCAGAAGACAACAATATTAAAATATCCTTCATGAGTAATGTAGAAAAATTTAAATAAATAAATCAATCCCTTAAGATATATGTGAGAACGCAAACAAACAGTAGGAGGAAATAAGTGAAGTGTACACATGCCTCTATCTGCCACAGAGAACTATCACCGATTGAGAACCACTAACACAGGTAAATAAGTTTCTTCCATAAAGTCTTACTTGGGGAAACAAGTTACAGTTAAGTACAGGTCCCATGACCAATAGCAAATGTCCAACAGAAAACCAAACCATGAATGTTTCTGGAGGTTCCTTGTTTCATAACATACTGCGCAGAATTTTTCTTTCATTTAAAACATTTTGTTTTTTAATTTTTTAATGTTTTCATGTTTTTCTTTTTAACTTTCCTGATCCTTCAAACACATATTTTGGTTTTTAATTAATTCATGGGTGTGGAATGTGTGGATCTCTCTGTCTATATCTGTTCCTTATATGCTTTCCTTGGACTCTTTTCCTACAATTTGTTTTTTCTTTTTCCCTTATGATCATTTTTGTTTCATCTCATTTTGATTTTTTTATTATCTCTTTGAGTTTTCTTCATTTCCTAATGTGAGACAGAAACAGGGTTAGGATCAGAGGATGCAAAGAATAAGAGACCACTGAACTCTCAGCCCTATGTGGAATGGTATTAAAATGGGGAGGNAACTATCACCGATTGAGAACCACTAACACAGGTAAATAAGTTTCTTCCATAAAGTCTTACTTGGGGAAACAAGTTACAGTTAAGTACAGGTCCCATGACCAATAGCAAATGTCCAACAGAAAACCAAACCATGAATGTTTCTGGAGGTTCCTTGTTTCATAACATACTGCGCAGAATTTTTCTTTCATTTAAAACATTTTGTTTTTTAATTTTTTAATGTTTTCATGTTTTTCTTTTTAACTTTCCTGATCCTTCAAACACATATTTTGGCTTTTAATTAATTCATGGGTGTGGAATGTGTGGATCTCTCTGTCTATATCTGTTCCTTATATGCTTTCCTTGGACTCTTTTCCTACAATTTGTTTTTTCTTTTTCCCTTATGATCATTTTTGTTTCATCTCATTTTGATTTTTTTATTATCTCTTTGAGTTTTCTTCATTTCCTAATGTGAGACAGAAACAGGGTTAGGATCAGAGGATGCAAAGAATAAGAGACCACTGAACTCTCAGCCCTATGTGGAATGGTATTAAAATGGGGAGGAGTAGAAGGAGGGGATACTCTAATCAGGATATATTTATGAAAAATTATTTTTATTAATAATTAAAGAGTACATATGTTTACATGTCCATAATTAAAAGCCTATTAAATCTTAGAAATCAAGCATTTAACATAGCAAGAACACCAATTAAGATGTGATATTTTATAGGAAATTTACTTGAGGCTCACAAATACTTAGCATAGGTAGAATTTCTGAAGACTCATATTTTGATGGGTAAGAAGGTGGTCATATTATTAGGGTTCGAGCTTTAATCTCACAGTTTTGAAAATAATCCATTTTATACTTCCTTCAAATCCTGGTGAAAGATTGTGTTCTTTTATTAGTTAGATGTATTCTTGGGCAACTTCATACAAGCTCAGAATGCATACTGACCATTATTATCATTCCCCCAACCTCTATTGTATCCCTAACTCCCTTGTCTACTACTTCTTATTTCCTACAAATATTTTTATCACTCTTGTGAGCACTTTTTTTTTATTCTTGACCTACTAAGTTAAAGCAGGGCCAATAATGATTGACTACCATTTTTAGCTATTTACTGGATTATGTTGGGTTCAATAAATCAATTCACTATGAAAGAAAATTATTATTCCCCTCCCACAATATTTAGGCCAATAGTTAACAATATAATGTAGGGCCTTGTGAGCCTTTCCTACTTGTGGTCCAGGCCATTCATTTGTAGGTGTTATGAGTTTAAATCTATAATTGAGTTGAATTAAGTCTAGAAGATAGCAGTTTC
Organism: Dicrostonyx torquatus; assembly: GCA_028555095.1. NCBI lineage: Eukaryota > Metazoa > Chordata > Mammalia > Rodentia > Cricetidae > Dicrostonyx > Dicrostonyx torquatus. Next base: position 29,851 of record JAQHUG010000589.1, read on the forward strand.
AGCCAGTCTTCTCATATTCTTCATTCTTCTGCCATGTTTGAACATTATGGATTATTTTCATGTCCTACTTAGGCCTAAGTCCTCAACTATTACCTATTTGTTAATCTTAGACAACTACTAATCTCTGCATTTACTGCTGTTCCTATAAAAAGAGGCTTCCACAATAAACTCAAGATTAGAAATGCTCTATGGGAATAAACATATATACATTCAGAAGGCTGTTTTATGATATATAAATTCAGCTAATCTACACAATTAAGATCTTCCTTAGATTAGAGAAAAAGTATTGTAAAAGAAAAAAAAGTCCCCTATTTAAGAGTAATATCTGCCATTGTTTTTGGTAGCTTTACAGTACCATGTTTGGATTTCCTTTTGTGGAATTAGCCTCATTCAATTGAGAGGCCTGTTAGTCTCATAATAGTCATGCTATTATTTAATAAATTTTGTAAATAAAATATCAGTAAACTCATCTTTATTGGATGGTTTGTATTTTTATTTTGTATAGTGCATAGTCTACAAGACCATCGATACCTGTCTCATACCACAGTCTATATATTGCTTCTATCTCTTTGAAAATAAGTGAACAGGCTTCTAGTTCCATTTCAGCTTGATTTCACTATATCATGAAACTAAGGTATGTGTTGTCTCTACTTTCTCTAGAAATAGGGTCTTATCATGTAGTTATGGTTGGCACTGAAGAGGAATGGCGGGAGGTTATCTTGTGTAAAGGCCAGAAAATACTACAAAAAGTTATCATCAGAGGTGAGGAAATAGTAAGAGTAAAGGTATTGAGAGTGGATGTGATTAATGTGAGACTAATGGTGGTATAGAAAACTATATGGGATGTAGAGAAATCAAAGCTAGAGGAGTATAAATAATCCTTCTATCCCATTGATGAACAGAAGTTGTGCAGGCCCCAAATTGTGAGCCTATTCCACCTTGTCTGAAGGTCAGAGAATTGAGGTTATTCCAAGTTGTTAACAAAAACTGTGGCTACACACCC
>JAQHUG010000589.1:99690-112960 GCA_028555095.1 Dicrostonyx torquatus
TTTTTTTTTTGGTTGAAGAGGATCTAGATAGCCTTCTTTTGTAATCTGATTGGTGACTATCCTAATTATCCCCAGAGAGCATTTATCCAGCAAGTGATGGAAGCAGATGAAGAAATCTACAGCCCAGCATTGGGCTTGGCTCTGGAAGTCCTGTTTAAATGAGAGAAGAAGGAGTGTAAGAGGCAGGAGGGCCAAAGTCAGAACAGAGGAACCTCCAGTGACAGTTAAACTGAGCTCGTGGATCTCACAGACTCTGGACTGACAGCTAGCAAGTCTACATTGGAGCAACCTGGATTGGCTGCATGTGTGTGATAGTTCTGTAGCTTGGTCTGTGTGTGGCACTTCTACCAGAGGGATCAGGACCTGTTCCTGACACAGGCATTGGCTTTTGGGAATCAATTCTCAAGCTGAGTTTTGGGAATCAATCCTCAAGTGGAGCTTGGTCATCCCTCCATTTGTGCTTTGTTGACTTCTTTGGGAGGCCTGCCCCTTTCTGCATGGATACAGAAGAGCAATGGATGGGGAAAGATAAAAGTGAGATCTGGAGAGGAAAGAGAAGGAGAGGAGGGAGGAGAAACTGTGATATATTTATAAAATAAATTTATTAAAGTAAAAAAAGTTAAGGAAATCACATCATGATTTTGGGTGCTGGTACCCCAAAATAGCTCATAAAATAGGAGAATTGACATCTTAGAGAACAACTATTATTAAAAGTGGAAAAAATATTCCTGACGGCTAAGGATGTTGAATAATTAAGTGCCTTTCACCCTTTCTTCTTTTAAGAAGTATCTGTTTAGATCTGTACCTCATTTTTTAATTGGATTAGTTGACTAGTTTCTTGAGTTCTTTATTTTGGTGATCTGTCCTCTATCTGATATGAGGTTGCTGAAGATATTTTTGCATTCAGTAGGCTGCCGTTTTATCTTACTGACTGTGTCCTTTGCCTTACAGAAGCTTCTCAATTTCAGTAAGTCCTATTTATTAATTGTTGCTCTGAGTTTCTGTGCTACTGGTGATATATTTAAGAAGTGGTATCCTGTGCCCAATTTGTATCCCCTTGATCTCCTTTTGATGTCTTAATGCTCTAACTAGAACTTCAACTCTGTTGAATAGGTATGGAGAAAGTGGACAATTTGCTTTGTCCCTGATTTTAGTGGAATCATTTTGAATTTCTCTCCATTTAATTTGATGTTGGCTGTCAGCTTGTTGTTTATTGCCTTTATTATGTTTAGGTAACTTCTTTTAATTCTTGCTCTCTCTAAGGCCTTTATAATGAACGGGTGTTGGATTTTGTCTAATACTTTTTCAGCACCTAATGAGATGATCATATATTTTTTCTCCTTCAGCTTAACTATATGGTGAATTATAAGGTTGTATTTTTGTATGTTGAACCATTTCTTCATCTCTGGGATGAATCAGAATGACTAAGAACAAAAACACCAGTGATAACTAATGCTGGAGAGGTTGTGGAATAAGTGGAACACACTGCTGCATTGTTGATAGGAATGCAAAATTGTACAACCACTTTGGAAATCAGTATGGCAATTCTCAGAAAAATGGAAATAAATCTACCTCATAATCCAGAAATACCACTCTTGAACATATACCCCAAGGATACACACTCAGTCCACAAGGGCATTTGCTCAACTGTATTCATAGCAGCATTATTCATAGAAACCATAAACTGGAAACAACCTAGATGCCCCTCAACTGAAGAATGGCTAAGGAAAATGTTGTACATTTAAACAATGAAGTACTACTCAGTGGGAAAAAATGGCATCTTGAAATTTTCATGTAAATGGATAGAACTAGAAAAATAAAATGAACATCCTGAGTGAGGTAGCCAAGATCCATACAGACAAATATGGTATGTACTCACTCATAAGTGGATAATAGATGTAAACAAACGATTACCAGACTATAGTGCAAGATCCCACAGAAGCTAGGTAACAAGGAGAACCTTAAGAGAGACATGCATGAATCCCCTGTGAAGGGGAAACAGACAAGAGAAAATTAGGATGGGTGAGAAAAGATGGAGGAAGGAGAATGGTAGGGGATAAGGGGAGGGAGGGAGGAACATAAGGGAAATGGGATGCCCAAGAAGGGGAAAGACACTAAGGGAGAGAAAGGAAAGTGATATCTTAATTGAGGGAGCCATTAAAGGGATATTAAAAAACATAACATCAGGGAAATTCCCAGGAATCTTCAAAGTTGACTCCAGCTAAGACTAAGTATCAGTGGGGAGGATGCCAAGTCAGCATTCCCCTGTAATCAGATTGATGACTACCTTAATTGTCATCATCTAACCTTCAGCCAGCAATTGATGGAAGCAGATACAGAGATCTGCAGTGAAGCACTGGGCCAAGCTACCTGAGACCAGCCCAAGAGAGGGAGGAGTAATAATATGAGCAAAGGGATCAAGACCATAGTGATGATGATACCCACAAAATCAGATGACCTGGGTTAGTGAGATCTCACTGACTCTGAAGTGATAAAAAGTAAACCTACATAGGACCAAATTAGGCCCAGTGAAGTAGGGGACAATTGTGAGACTTGAAGAGTCTGTAGGGCCACTGGCAATAGGATCAGGACTTATTCTTGTGTAGGTGGAGACTGCTGGTCCATTTCCTGGCTTCTTGGACCCAAATAATCATAACAGGAACTACATTAATTACACCACTGTTTGGCCTATTAGCTCAGTCTTCTAATTAGCTAACTCTTAAGCCTTAAATTAATCAATTTCTATTAATCTGGGTATCGGCACAAGGCTATGGCTTACTGGTGAGGGTATGGCGTCTGTCTCCTTTGGCAAGTACATGGAATCTCTTTGACTCTGCCTACTTTCTTTATCTCTGTTCAGACTTAACCACCTGGCTTTACTCTATTAAGCCTTTGCCTGAAACAGCTTTTTTTCATCAACCAATAAAAAGCTAGACATACACAGAAGACATCCCACATCACTCTAGTGCTTTAACTGGCATCTAGGAGTACATACATTTTGGAAGGATACCTTATTCAGTCTAGATATAGCGGGGAGGGGCTTGGCTTTGCCTTGAATTGATGTGTCAGACTTTGTTGACTCCCCAAGGGAAGTCTTACCATTTCTGAGTAGTGAATGGGGAGGTGGCATGGAAGACAGGTTTGCAGAAGCAGAAAGAGGGGAGGAAGTTGGAACAGGGATAGCTATGTAAAATGAGAAAAGATGGTATTCAGAAAATTCTTAATAAAAAACAGAAAAAGGGGGAAATAATAATAAAACATGTTATATTGATCCTTAAAAAATAAGTTCAACTTAGACCTCTTTAAAAGGATTTCAAAGATCCTTTATTGGCCTTTGCCATCAGTGACAGAATTACTTCCCAATGTCCTAGGAGCTTCATCTGCTGGCACTCAAAAGGATATGATCCTTATGAGGCCTGGCAGCCCCTGACTGCTAAACCAACTGACACCTGCTGGGACATGAAGAATGTCACTCTCAGTGGTCTGGCAACCTGACTTGCCTCTCCCTGCTGTCACTTCTGACAATCTGATTTTCTTCCGGAGTTTGTTGGGTGGGTATCTGACACAATATAATAAAAGCATAGTAATAACAATATTTTATCACCTGTCAATTGTGAGAAAATATTACTTATACTCAACGGCTTTATTTATACACTTCTGAGCTGCCTAACCTGAACAAGAAATAATACTTGTACAAACCGAGAATCTGTGAAATAATTAAGGAAACAGAGAACATAAATTTTAGATAGAGCAAAGTAGGTGTGCATCTGAAAGGTTGGAGGAAGCAGAGAAAAAGGAAATAACGCAATTATAGATTAATTTCAAAGATTAAAACTAACATAGTTCATACTCAACAACAGCCATCAAAATGAAAATTACTTTTTATTGGGTGAGGGGCTGATTTTCTTCGCCCACAAGTAACGTTGCTTGTATGGTTCTTCCTGCACAGGAGGAAAAAGTCTCTGGGTTGGGAGTTTGGAGTTGTGAAGTAGAGACCTGTGACCTTTAAACCAAAACCTGGTCTGAGAGTAGAATGTATTACTTGTAAATAGTAAAGGAAAAGAAGGCACCCTCTAGTCCAGGACGGAATCTCTGACAGAGATAATAATGAAATAATGGCAGATAACTTACTGGAATCCAAAGAATAACATCAGATATCTGACAGTTTCCACCATTCCTCAGTAGCTCTAAAAAGCATTCCTCTCTCTGTCAATTACATTTGAACTATCTCATTATTAGCCTTTGAAAATGTTTGGTTCTCCCAGTTCTCTAGATTTTGATTCAACTATGACATTCAATTTAACTTCATATACTTGTATTCATTTGATGGAGCCATGAGTAATTTTTAATTTGAGAAGTTATTTCTAACTGGTAGATTCAGTTACACATAAAGAATAAAGTTCAAAATCAGTTGTAAGATAACAGGGGGGAAAAGTATGAGGAATTTTTGTTGGTTGGTTGGTTTTTCACTTTCCATAAAATCAGTCTGAACTAGCCTAATCCAAGTATAAGGGATAGATTTTAGAAAAAAAAACTATATGAACAGAAAAGTTAATATGTATTTTTCAACTGACTTCTTTTTTTTTATATTACTCCTTTGTACATAGAGAGTCTTTGATGTTTAGTTACTGATTGTTTCAGTTATTGTTCTATTGCTGTGAAGAGATGCTGTGAAGAAAGCATTTAATTGGAGACTTGTTTATAGTTTTAGAGGTTTAATCCATTACCATCATAGCCATATGCACACGGTAGCATGTAGGATAGTTCAAGGATATACTTCTTGACTCTGAATGCAGAACTACATGACCAAAGTTTCAAGTTCTTCTGCTTGCTAGGCCTGGGATCTGGGCCACTCCTTAAATTATATTTGCATAAACTGTCAGTTGTTCATGGTTTCCTTTGCTGTTTAGACTTCCCTTTAATTCCTTTTTACAAATTAGAAGATTAGTTCTGTGGGGCTTGCTCTGAGGGCTGTGTACTCTTTATTCCTTATTGAACGAGTACTTCCTTTAAGCATTGTTGTCTTCTTGAACACAGGGCTTTAGGCCAACTTTGGATTTCCTTTTGCTCCTTTTATTCTTCAATGTGTATATTTTGTATTTCCTTTGCCTCACTTTCTCCTTTTCAAAGAATAATAGCATAAGATTATCATATTATGTAATAAATACAAGGCAAGCTTTTCATTTTAGCTTCAGGCAGATTTTTAGGACAAGTACAAAATGCAGTCACCTTCTTTATCAAAATATCAGAAGTTGCTTCCAGGCCACTTATTAATATGCATCCCATCTAAAACATCTTGAGACTGTCATGCATAACCCAACTTACCTTCACCACTGTCTCATGCTCCTATTCTGTTTAATGACTTTTGTAGTCTAAAGTTCTAAAAATCTCCTGTGTTACTCCAAACAGCAGCCTGGCCAGGTCTGTCAGAGAAATTCTATTCCCTGGTACTAATTTTCATTTTCATTTTAATAACTGTTCTGTTGTTGTGAAGAGACAACATTACCAAGACAACTCATTATTAAAAAAAAACAACAACAAACATTTAACTGGGATCTTGCGTACAGTTTTAGGAGTTTACTCTGTGTTCATCATAGTGGGAAGCAGACAGGATTGGTACTGCAGCAGTAGCTGATAAATTTACATCCTGAAATGCAAGCAGCAGGATTTAGGATTTTCCCTTTTGGATTTTGCCTCTTTTTTTCACTATTTCCTCCTTATTCCTCTTTCCCATCCCTTTGGAATGGTTATGAGTATTCTGAGATATTTATGTGGGAAGTATGTGACCTGCTTTCTGCTTTTGTTTCATAGAGTGTTGCAGTTATGAGATTGCCATGAGTCTCAGAAAGACTTTGGACTTTTAAACTATCTTGAGACTGTGACAAATGGGGATTTTTGGCGTTGAAGTGAATATATCTTTCATTTTTCTATGGCTATAAGCCTATGGGACTAGTTAATAGAATGTGTGACTTGCACAAGAATATCTCCCAATTGGCTCATAGTTTTAGATCTTTGGTCCCCAATAATTGGAAATGTTTGGAAAGGATTAGGAGATGAGAACTTGTTCAAAGAGGCATGTCACTAGGGATTTGAGGTTTCAAAAGCCCAAACTAGGCTCAGGGTCTCTATCATTCCCTCTCTCTCTCTCTCTCTGTGCTCTCCACCACATGTGTGTGTTTGGTTTTCATTGCCTATGGATCAGGATGTAATCTGTCATTCCTATGCATGCCTGCCTGTCAGAATGCTTTCTGCCATAATGACAATGGGTTTATCCTTTGAAACTATAAGCAAGCCCCAAATAAAATATTTTCCTTTATAACAATTGCCTTGATCATAATGTCTATTCCCAGCTCTAGATTAGTAACAAAATCAATGACCAAATCACCTTTGAAATATCATTAATATATTTCATATTAAATTACATTTGGGTAAAGTTTAGCTATAGCTTTTATTTCATGGAGATGGTCTGTTTTATAATTGAGGCTTAAAATACTCTCGGACGTTCCTGTAATAGTTCACAGTTGCCCTTTCATATCAGCTTCTATCTATAGCAGTCCAAAGAACTTTCTTATATGGCTTATATTGCATGCATACATATATACATATATAGAGAGAGGGATATATACATTGTTTTATCTTGTTAGATGCAATTTTAAACTATGTTTGAGCTATGGAAGTCCAAGAAATTTTATATATAAACTGCATTTTTACATGTTACATATTGCCTTAAGTGTCATTATAAATGAATATTATCCAAGAATTATGTACAGGGCCCTGGGACAAATACTCAGCATTGAAAAAAATAAACAAAGCAAAGAAAAAAGATCCTCTGAAATATAACTGTAACACTAAGGGAGTCAGTGCTATATTACTGTCTTAAAGTATATTTTCAGAAACTAAAAATGATGCTTCTTCCATGGACCTTGCAGCTATAACACATGATTTTGTGGAAACATGCACATGTAAAGGTATTTATGCATTATATGTATTTCTATAATCAATGACAGAATAGCTAATACTTTTATGATTTTATGCTATTGTTTCTTAAAATTGTAATTATCTTTGGGCTTCTATTTGTCACAGACAATGAAGACCAACCTCATCCAGCTATTTAAATTTCATTTGATGTTTGAGTTTTGGAATTTATATAATTTCAGCATGAGAAGGATGTTTCAAAAATGTTTTCAATTATACTCTTTTAATCTTTTTTTCAAACACAGTAGCAATTTTCAAGCCAGGGTTCAAAATCTTCTGGAAAACTCCTCTTGTTTTAATGATACCATTCATTTGAATATTTGTGAGGTTAAGTCTTAAGTATTAACATTTACATTTCTTATTTATTAAACAGCTTATGTTTCTGTCTTGTTTTATTTGTACTATTCTACAGACAGAATGGTACAGGAATAGGCCTGTTTTTAATGTTCTCCAATCTATTCCTATTTAGTCTACATAGAAATGGCAACTTAGTAAGCATGCATATTCTAAAGTTTCCCCATACTCCTCCATTTTATTTATTTTCCAGAAAAAAAATTTGCTGTTTTTCTCTGCATTCTTTCATAACATAGAAGGATCCATAGTTCGTGTCTTAATAGGAAGTGTGAGAGACCTGACCTTGAATTCTACCTCCAGTCACCTGGCACAGTTTCCAGATTCTATTTTCAAAGCTGCAACAGAAGGGGAGGGTGATGTGCATGGCTCCCAGTCGAATCCCCTTTTCTGGCAGTTCTTCATCTTCTGGCTCTGTTGTACTTTGATTAAGTGTCTTTTTTTTTTCCTGAACATTGTTTCCAGGTTCCTTGGCATTGAGCCAAACATTGGAGCCAATGTCCTATGCTGAGAATCACTTTTGTCTGCCAGCATTGCCTCGGGGCTGGGTTTTCTTTGCCTTTACTTACAGCCATTTCCCCATGGGAGTCTCCACTCTGCACTGTGGTTGTTGCCATCACCTACTCTTCCTGTTCTTCCCTTGATTAGCAGCAGTGATGCAATCTCACTCTCTGAAACCATTTCCAATATGACGTTACATATGATTAAGCCATCTCAATGATTAGAGGTCTGAGACTTAGAATTTGTTGATTGGTGCTGGTAAAATACAAAGCTCAGTGTCCAAGGTTTTTATGGTAGGCTTTCAGAAAGAGGGTGATTAATTCTAGGAGATAATAATTGCCTTGGTATTTTTGTTACAGGCAACATTATTTCAGCTAGATATCAATTTGTTCAAAATACCAGAGTTGCATTTTCCATTGGAATTACTATAGAAACTTGCAGAGACTAAAAGCAATTCACCAAATATTCATTCCTTCAATAAATAATCTTTAGAGAGATCGTGGCACCTGAAAGTCAACTGTCACCTGAAACAGAAATTTCTGAACATCTTTTCCCATAACTGATATTTAGTACTGATAAAGTGAATCTTACAGATTATTTGTGAATCTGTGAATCATTTAGAACACTTTAGTACATCAAATTTTCTTATTACATAGACAAATTAAGGATAAAATTGAAGTATGTTAGTTTCAGTAAATGATGTAAAAATAACATAGGGGAAAATTATGGGAAAAATTTGAAGAGCTAAGTGATTCCTGTAGAGATGTCTCAGCTATTACCAGCTACTACTGTTTTTCCACAGACCACAGTTTTGTTCCTTACACTCATATTAGGTAGTTCATAAGGATTATAACTCAAGGTCCAGGATATTTATTGATCTCAGCTGGCTTCCATGGGCACAGGCACTATAACATGCACCAAGACACAAACAAATACACACATACTCTTAACTTAATGTAAAATATGTTTCTGAGTTCTTACAGATTCCCAGCTGATTTTGGGATAATTCAATTAAAAATCACATATTTGGGTAGCACAGAAGTATTAGTCCATTATCTCAAGCTCTTTCATATGCCATACAATGATAATCTATTTTGTCAAGCAATTCAAGTTTTATTCTTTAAGTTATCTATGAATCAGACACCTATATTATTTTATAGTTTAGTTTTAAAACAGAAGATAGGCTCCATTAACAAATGACATAAAACAAAACCAAATGAAGAACAACAAAAATAAACCACCAACTATGTTCCCATGAACTATTCTGCAGGATTAAGAAGAGAAAGTGGTGAAGGTAGAATCAGAGATTTTACATTAGTAATGAGCTAAAACCACTGGATGATATTTTCCAGAAAATGACATATAGAGTATAGGGAAAAAGTTAGGAAGGAGAGAAGTGGGTGAAATAGAATTCATGTCATACTTTTCTGATATGTGCAAAATGATGAACTATGAAAAATCCTACCACATGCAAATGTTACTTTCATCTTTTTCCAATTTCATTATTTACCTCTTTGGATTCATCTTGTTCTTTAAAATCTTGTTTCAAGCTATCAAATGGTTTTTTTTTTGTCCTGATAATGTCTGATTAATGTGTTTGTAAATATATAAGACATACTGCCTTGGAGTATTCTTTACATTTTTTTAAATGTTGAACTAATTTTCACATTAGGTTTGCATAAAAAGATCATATCATAGATCATATCATATCATATCAATAGTGCATTTATGCAATATTGCTTTTTATCACAAATAATTCAATTACAATGATTTATTTTTTGCCAGTTGTTTCCCAATTGCAGACAAGACACTGCTGTGTAGAACAGAGACTTCTATTTATGTTCAGAATTGTTTTATTAGGGAAATTCAATCGACTGAGATTTATTTATAGTCATTTAAAATGACAAATAATTCTGTTTTGAGGCATTTAATGCTCTTAAATTTTAACATGACATAAAATAATTCAATCAGATAGCTGCTCACGGAAAAAGACAAATTCTCCTGAGCAACTGTATTACCCAAAGACTATGTTCCTGCTACTAAAAGCTGCATTTTCCCATTGTCAATGTAGGTTAGAAGTAAGGCATATTTCTTTATCATAAGCAATAAAAAACAATTTGCTAGAACCAATTACAATATGTCTCAGTTATTAGCCATACCTTGAAGAACAGTTGGTTTAGTAGTTAGAACTTTTGAAATACTTGAATATGGATTCTTATTAAGGAGAAATACAGCTGACAACAAATAGAAATGTCATTACTTTAATTAGAAAATATACTACTGGTTTAAAGTCCATTAAACAACCCTATATTTAACTAGCAATGTGTCACACTACAGATACTTGTTAAGGTCATATATATCACTACAATGAGATGTCTGCTGGTCCTGATGTTGCTGTGGAGACTAGGTCATGAAGACCTAAATAAAACCAAACATAAGCACCCAAAATGACACTAGAAGACAGCTCCAGTTACTCCTTGCTGTGACCTCAATAAAAAATAATATGTTGTGAGTTTTCTAAACCCAGCAACATAGATTTTGTCATCTTTATACTTGGTTTTTGTATGTGACTGAAAAGAATTTTAATGGCAAAATGTCAGAAGAGTTCCCATGACTCAATTTACCACAGACTTTCCTTGAAGGAAAAATAAACAGCATTTTAGTTTTGAGGTATTTGGTTTAATAACTGTGTATGTGATTACTATTGATAATCAAAGTTTAACAGCTCTCTACCCTTTTAACACTAATCAACATTATTGTTAGATGGATTTTTTACATAGAACAAATTACTTGAAGAAGGCAATGGTTCAAAGGAAAGATCATTCTGAGGTAATAAGATACAGGAGACTGAGCATTACAGATGTAATATTTCAGACCTACTTTATAATACTCAGTCAAAACTACTATTATATAAATGTGCATCCATAACTTAATATTTTCAAATATATCAATTTAAAAATCAGTGATTAAATAAAAAAAAATTCTTACTTCAGTGATGTCTGTTGAAGTAGTGTCTTCAGGTATAATAATTGCCTAAATTATGATATACTGGTTACTGAATTGTTGTTGTTGCTATTGTTTTTGTTGAATTTAGTTTAATGACTTATGCTGTATTTTGCTTTTATATATTATTTCATTTTTACCGCTCTTATTATTTTTTGTGAGGAAACTATCTTACAGTGTATGCTAGACCCTCTTTCATTAAGACACCTAATTTTTTTACCTTGCTTGTGTTATGCCTTGCTGGTTTATGATCACCGATAGAGAGAAGGTTTCTTGTTTATAGTAATAAACAAGAACAGTGAATGGTGAGGTCCGTATCCCCAGCTAAAACCTCTACTACACAATCCCTACACCTAAAGTTCAGAGAACAGCCTTCAAGAAGGGGTATGTATAAGTATGGTGAAAACATTGTAAAAGTCAGAGAACCAGGTAATTTGCTGTGAGAATGTGTTATCTAAATGGGACACAGAATCTCGAATAAATTCTGCCTAGGAGCCTTATGCTTTATGGCATTCTTTTCAATCCTTTATAGTTCATTTTCTTCCTTAAGATTTAGTCTCAGAATATACTTTCACATTTACCTTTAGCCTAAATTCAAGAATCATCTAAGGCTCCTATGCAGAATTTATTACAATGTATATGGCATTCATTCATTTTTCATATTTTTCCAACACATTCTATATCCCTCAAGGATATTGACCCCTTCTTATCTCCAAAAGCACATCACATCCCTACTTTATTCCAATTTCTGTTCATTTGTATAACACGTTCTTAGGATGGAATTCTCAGTTTTTTGTGCCTTATTGCTCCTGGTATTTGTATAAGCATTCAGGGTTCAGTTTCCTACCTTAAGCTTGATGGGCATAACTTTTCCTTCGTTATATAAGGCTATGGATTTCTCATTTCGCTTGACATCATGTTCTAGCATTGATTATTTCTATTTTAGGATGAATAGCCAATCAAGAAAGAAAAACAAGGGGCTGGAGAGATGGCTCAGAGGTTAAGAGCACTGCCTGCTCTTCCAAAGGTCCTGAGTTCAATTCCCAGCAACCACATGGTGGCTCACAACCATCTGTAAAGGGGTCTGGTGCCCTCTTCTGGTCTTCTGGCATACACACAAACAGAATATTGTATACATAATAAGTAAATAAATATTTAAAAAAAATAAAAAAAAGAAAAACAATTTATCATAAGAGACATGCTGCCTCTGCCATGACTTAGTAAGTTGAAGAGCCTGCTTACCAGTCTTTTGTAAATAAACACCTTCTGGTTTTTGTTTTTTTCAGAAAATGTGTCCTTGAACATTTATCACAGTGAAGGACATTAGACTAACTAATTACTATTCAATATAGTTTTCCTGCTGCTTGTCTTTCTAGAAAGCTCTTAACATCACTTCCAGAAACATCTGGCTATGTTTATCCTTTAGTTTTTATATTTCTAATTCTTTCCAAACCATGCCTCCATGTATATGGTTCAAGGTTGCTGCAGATACATTTGTCTTTCAACTTTGAAAATTTTGTGCTTATCCTGCACAACAACTGCTTTGGGTCTCTATGAGAATTCTACATTAAATTGATTTGAACTTATGTTTCTACTACTTAAAAAAAGAGAAAAGAAATTACTTTGTTCACTGTAAATAAATGCAAATACAGGGTCAATGAAATAGCAGAGTAGGTACAGAAACTTACTGCCTAGTCAAAGAAGAGAACAAACTCTGAGAAAGAAAAGAAGAGACAGGAATAAAAATTATAAATCTTAATAAAATTTCTACTACCATTCTATAAAATGTATATACAAATATGACATGGACAGTCATATCACTGATTAATTGTTACTTTATTGGAGCAGGTTTTACTTTTCTAACCATTCATCCTTAAAGAATAATTAAAATCATGCATATTTTCACAGTATTTGTTCTTGTTAATATCTAAATGTTCTGTTAGTGTTTTTTCTTTATTATCATAATTCTACTAACTACTATTCATAATTACATGGATGAGATTTTAGTGTTTTAAGTCAATGCAATGCATTCAGTATTTGATTATCCCATAATGTTGCTAATTTTATTACATTCTTAGAAGAAAATATGTGTCAGGTTTTCTGAAGAGCCAGGCCATTTGAGAAACATTTTTCATGGATATTATTCTGTCCTTGTATTATTTGTTTTCCAAACAGCTGCAATGCAACAAATGTAAGTGTACCATTGAATTTTAAAGTACTCATGAACATTGCACACAGTATCACTAATTAAGAGAGCACAATTCTGTGAAACTATGTAGATGGCCTACTTCCTAGTCCAACATTGTTCAAGAAAATTATGACTAAAGATGACTGGCTATTTTTCCAGCTTTCAAACATAAATAAACTTTCCTATGGAAAGTGTTTTATTAAAATGGAAGGGTCCCATTCTCCATCACTTGTGTGTGTATGTATATATTTA
>JAQHUG010000589.1:155709-170223 GCA_028555095.1 Dicrostonyx torquatus
GAATGACATTTACTAGGGTAAAGGTTAAGATCTGAGTTCCCATTTATACTTTTTCAAACAGGATAAGTCATTTTTCTCCAATATAATGAAACTCGCTATGTCAACCACTCCAGGTAAGGCTCATTTTCAAGAGTAGTTGAGCAACGTATAATGTACTCCATGAGCTTTTTGTTGCTGTTATTGGTGTTTTGTTTGTGCACGTGTATCTGTGTAAGTATTTTCCTATATGTTTATGGTTTACGTTTTTAGTTTTGGGGAGTTATATTAATATTTTGTTTTCATAATTTTGTAGGATTTTCTTGTTTCATTGATTCTATGTTTGATTTTTGAGAAAGAACTCTGTTAGGTATAAAGAGAAAGAGAGTTTGGAAAGACTTGGAGGATAGAATGTATAAAAGAAGAATTAAAAGAATTTTAAAATATTTTATATAATAAAAATAGAATATAATTTGTGATCAATTTCAAGTGCTATATAAATATACATATGTATGTATATATAGTGTACTGGAATTTATATACACATATATATTAATATATTAATTATTTTAGCTCTTTCAGTTGAAACATGTTTTTTACAGGAACTTCCTCTGTGCTAATGCATTCCATAATCCAGACAGCTCTTTTATTCTAAAGATGTTCTAAATTGGTGTTGCTTAAGAATCAGGAAACAAAGCATTCAGAAGCTTCAAAAAATCAATGACACTGAATAGATTCACTAACATGCTCCCTCCTCACACTGATTTAAACAATAGAGAACAGTGGCAGTATAGAAAAGCTTCCTGGAGAGAAAGAGAGGCTGGTCTTATTGGAAGAGGATTAAAATATTTACACTTCCTAAAGTACACTCAACTCCGCCAGTTTTCTTATACCTGCTCAGTAAACTACAGTTTTCTTGTTTTATATATTCTAAGCTATACTTGGTTGACATTTTGTGGCTGTTGATTTTCTGTGTCATTTCTACTCTGGTAAGTTGCCCCAATGAAACTCAGTGATTCACTTTGATAACTTAAAGTTTTTCAGCCCTTGATTCTCTATTTCAGATGAGTAGACATTTACTCATATTTAACAACACGTATTGTTTAAAAGTAGACCTCAGTTTTGTTAGACACGGGATCTTTCACTAAGGTACTTTCTATTCCATGTTTTATCCTTTTTTAAGGCTTGCCTTATCTTTTTATTAAAATGATATTTAATTTACATTAATCATTTTTCTTTGACAAATATTATTTTTGAATTTATATCTTTATAATATGTTTATTATCTAATTTGTTATTCATAGTTTTAAATTCAGCATCTGGAATAGTTGACAAAGTTTTAATACTTTCAGCAAGCAAAGAACTAGTCCTCTCACAATAGCTCCTTTTTTTACTGAAGAGATTTTAGTAAAGTTATAGTACTTCTTAAATACTATTGAAAGAATAATGATAGAAAGTTTTGCTAATTGGTTAATCTTATTTTTAGAATTTAATGTTCTTTTGATTTTTTTTATCTTTATACCTTCTTAAGAAATATTCTCTGGGTCAAAGTAATGGTAGCTCTTAATTCTTGAACATGCTCCCATGGGTGCTATTTTATTCTAAGCATATTAAGAACCATTAGATATATTAAGAAGTCCAGTTTTATAATACACAAGAGAAAAGAAAAGATTCTCTTGAAAGAAGCACAATATTATTACTTAAGCTCTCCAGTCCTGGGAGAGACATTGAATGTAGCACAATTTATGATTATTATTGTTATTTTCTGTTGTTCAGTAATACTACATTGAGTTATACACATGAAATAGGAACAAATATTTCAACTTCAAATCTAATTTTATATATAATATCATGATCACTACAGCAATGCCTTCATAATAAGGCAATAAATCATACATCTGACACTATATTAAAAAACCTTCTGAGTGTGATAACATTACTAATAGTGTGACTATTAGCATGTCACCTTAAAGTAGTGATTCTCAAATTTTCTAATGCTATCACTCCTTAATACAGTTCCTCATGTTATATTGATCCTAATGTTGAAAATATTTCATTGTTACTTCATAAGCATAATTTAGCTATTGTTATTAATCATAATGAAAATATATGATATGCAGATTTTGTGACCTACAAGTTGAGAACCACTGACCTAAAGTAACATATCATCATCTTTAATTTAATAAAAATAAAATTTGGCAATGTGTTAAAATCTACAAAGTTTCTGAGAACGTATTTCAGTTGTCGAGTGCTTGTATGAAGCTATAAATTCAATTACCAGCATAAATTAATGAATTATTAAGGAAAATAAGGTCACAAGACCAATTATGTATCCATCCTTTCAAATTGCCTGTTTTCATTATTTGATATAATTATCTTGTATAAAAAAAATAGAAACAACACAATTGTTTGGTACTACAATTATGTTACATATGACTTTCTTCTATGTATTCTAATGGTTTCTTTAAGCTAGTGTCTTTTATCATTAAGTAAGTTTTAATTTTATTCTTCCTTAGTCTCCATGCCCTGAAATTGCTTTGCTTTAGTTAACTACTACAGGAATTATTTCATTAGCATTATTTTTTGTTCCATCTATTGCTTTTTCCAATATATCTTGGAACTAAAATCAGAAGTCACATTCATTGTTTAATGTTCACTTGACATTACTATGTCTTATCCTTTTCTAACTAATGCAATATCTAAAAATTTTCTTTCCTCCAACCAAAAAATGCCCATTTTAAATTCTAAGGTAATTTTGAATCATAAGATTATTCATAATGAAATAACATGATGTGCATTTTTGTATTGTCTCATCTTAAGTTAATAATAAAGTAATCAAATTCCCATGGAAATACTGAATTATATCACAGTGTTTTTTGTACAATAGATAATTCAGGATTAATATGGACTTATAAGTGCTATAAACATAAAATCTTTGCATAGCATGTAAAGTAATTGTAATAGTTAACTCCAAGTTTAAATGTCATAACTATACCTATAAATGTATTACAAAGAAACATCTCAGTTCCACCATGAAAAAAATACAGTGATAATTAATTGTGTTGTAAATGTGAATTTATGCTTTTACAGTCTTTTTATGTTGAGCATGTTTTGGGGTCATAAAGTTATATACAACATAAATGGTGTGTACTTGTATTTATGGTAAATGACAAAAACATTTATGTCATAATTAGGATCATATAAAATTTTATGTGAGTGTTAAACATGTTATAAACAATCATATCTAACACATAGAGATATGAATGATGGAAATGTCTGGTGAAGGGACACTACAATGCCGAAACAAGTGGAAGAATTCCTTCTTCATTGACTCCTACACACATATTCCTTAATGCAATTGATAGGATCAAGTTTTTTTCTTTCCTTATTATCAAGATAGATTACATTGGTGGAATCACAGTTGTAAAATTCTATTCACCCTTCAAATAGAATGGGTGATCTACAATTATATATTATTATTGTATATTATTATAATTTTATATTATTCATTCTCTTTATCATATAGCTATATACACATGATAGTTCTTATATATAGCTATCAACATTTATTGAATTAATGTTATTCTCTATATGCATTTTTGTACATACAGACAAGTGTATTTCTCACCACTCAATAAAGAAGTTTGTTTCATTTGGTAGCAGATTGAGCTCATAACTAAAAACCATATCTGTTCAACATGTACAGAGCATCTGACAATGGGTGCTCAGTTCCTACTGATACATCTACAACCTAATGCCTAAAACAAGTTTCAGAAACATCATGGCATCATGGAAGAGGGATTCAAAAGTGCATAAGAGCCAGAGTGCTTGGCAGTCCATCACTGAAATTTATCCGAAAATGTCAACAGTACTATATTCGATAAATCTCAACAATATGGATCCTAAACATAGTATAAATAATAAAACATCATTATAAATACTAATGTGAGTGGTGACATATCACTGGGCAGTCTTAGACTCAGAAATAGAGGGAATTGTGGACGACTGAGAGAGAGGGAGAACCAGTCTTTCCCCATCAAGAGCTCCTTAATTGCTTATCCAACAACAAGTGGACAACCTAAAATGCACATACATACAAACAACATTAAAAAAACTGTGAAGGTTGTATTTATAGTATGGGTGTACAACAATAATAATAAAATAAAATGAGGACATAAATTTTTGAGGAAGTAAGAACAAGAAAGTCATGGAAGGAAACAGAAGGAGGAGAAGGAGAGGAAATACAAAAAAAGTTTATTTTAATTAGCAATAAAATTTTAAAAATTTTTATTTACTAACTTATTTCTTATTGAAATTTACTCTAGACTGTGTTTCTGAATCTTTTGGCCTGCTTGTAGGGTTCTTCCTCATAATATATTGCGTTATCCACAATTGATATGAGTAAGAAATTTTGCTTTATCTTGGTGTATCATGCTGTGTCCTGTTTGGCTCGGGTCTCTTATTCTCTGGAAGGTGTGCTCCTTTTAAAAGGGAAATGACAGGGAGTGGATCTGGAGGTAAGGGTAGGTGTGGTGTTATAGGAACACCTTCAGTCTTTAAGATAACAGCCCACTTTTGGTTTCATGTACTATAATTGCAGACAAAAGCAGGCACAGACATTTTTTCCTCCTGTTTATGAAAATGTCTGTTTATGAAAATGACAAATACAAAGATAAGAATATTTGTGAATTTTGACATAGTAATTTTAGAAGCATAGTCATTCAAATACCAAAGAGCTTGATCAGAAATGAGATTTTTGGTCAGATCTTGTTCAAATCTTATGAGTCTTACGTCAGGATGTGTGATGTCTTCCACAATAGGCAGAAATTTACTTTCAACTTCTAGGAGGCAACCATGGGCAACAGAAACACCCCCTTGCACATTGAAAATTTACTTAATTGTCCTGACAAACAATTTAATAGGAGGTTTCTCAGTCTATTACTGAGATTTTTGTTAAATAGTCTGGGGCTCCTGGGAGAAACATAATCACTCTATGTGGTATAACTTCAAGTAAATTATGTATAAAGTACATGTGTGTTTATTATTGTTTTGATTATATTTCATTATTTAGTTATAAATGATTTGCTAAATAAAATTTTTGTCCACATAAATCTTTATTAATTTCCTTTTCTTTATCAGTAAAGCGTGTTTTTAGAGGTACCTATGAAATGAACAGATATTTAATGAACATGTCATTTAATTTTAAAGTTTTACCATCATCATGAATTCTTTATAACAATATCCACATTGGTCAATATTAATACAAGTAGCTGATTTTCGTCTTCTACTACAGATTTTCATTAACATGAGTTAATAAACAATCTACACTATTGTCACTGCAGGCAGCACTTATGACATTGTGCTTACATGAAAATAGTTCTGGAATGAATGTTTTCTAGTAGAAATAATAAAATAACACTAGTAATAGAAGAAATTTTAAAGAACTTTGCCTAAGGCTTCACCTTTTCTGATATTTCAATGCCACCTCAGCAACAATCAGAACAGTAAACTGTATCTTTAAAAAATGATATCCAGTCTCAAAATTCATATTTATGTACTCAATAAATCAGAAAGATACATAAGATATCTACATTAACAGGAGTCATTCTAAGATTTGCAAGAGACTTGTCTCTAGAGGGGATCCCAGGTATTCACAGGGATGTTCCAGCTAGGATTTTGGGCAGCAGAGGAGTGGGTGCCTGAACTGAACTTGCCCCATAGTTACTTTGTTGAATATCTTAATCGTCACCATAGAAATTTCGCATGATGGATGGAGATAGAGACCCACATTCACATCAGAACAAGGGACTGAGCTACCAAGGTCCAGTGGAAGAGCAGAAGGAGGGAGAAGATGAGCAAGGAAGTCAGGACCGTGAGGGACTGGCCCACCAACAGAGACAGTGTGCTCGATCTATTGGGAGCTCATCGAATCCAGCTGGACCAAGACTGAATGAGCATATGACCTAACTGGACCCTATGAATGTGAGTGCCAGTGGGGACTGACTGAGAAGCCAATGATAATGGCACCGGGACTACCTCTTATGCATGTATTGGCTTTTTGGAAACTTATTCTATATGGATGCACATCTTCCTAGTCCAAGATGGAGGAGGGAGGGCCTTGAGCTTCCCATAGGGCAGGGTATCCTGCCCCATCTTAAGGAAGCAGGGGGAGGGTGGTGGGGTAGCGGGGGAGCGGGAGGGCCGTGAACAAGGGGAGTAAATGTAAATTTTTCTTTTAACAATAATAAAAATTTTAAAAAAAGATACATCAAATATTTTCTACACAAGGCATATTAATTTTCAGTTTATTTTCCTTGTACTCTAAGCTCCCTGTTTGTAGAATTTCTGCCATGAAGGGTAAGCACACTGACAGTTCCTCAACCTGCTAGAAGGTCTATGTTTTCCTGCCCTCATATATCTTGAACTGTCTAGTAGTGATCATTCCTAGATTTATGAAAAATTTTTTAAGAGCCCACCATACTTGTTATAAGAACTGATGAGCCTCTATCATATGTATGTATTGTCTATTTTCATAAAAACTGTTTCAACAGCCATTAAGCAACACAGTTCCATAGTTCCAGTTGCTTTTCTTCTTCATCCTACATTATTACGTACTTTGTATTAGCACATGAGACTTATTACCACAATGCTCTAAAATTTCACTGAATCACAATTTTAGATATTAAGAATGATAATAAAGACAGTGATACCCATTCATTGCAAGTATCACTTATAGCCTTCCATGCATCTAAATGGTTGATCATCTAAAATCTGTTGTTCCCCCAATAACAAAACACAATAAATTTATCATATGTGATTTGTCCTTGTAACTAATACATTTCTGTAGTACAAAAGTCATAACTTTAAAGTCTTTGATTTATTTTTTTCTTCTCCAATGGATTGACATTTTTATCTTAATACAAGCACCTTTTCATTTAAAACTAATAAGAATTATTTTGTAATAGCTTTTTTTTGGAAAGTCATACTGGTTTAAAAGCCTATAGGTTTTATTTTTTGAAAATAGTATACACTGTTGAGAAATGTCTGTTTATATCTGTACCCTAGTTTTTAGTTTGGTCATTTGCTTTGTTGGTATCTAGTTTCTTTTAGCTATACATATTTTGGTTATTAGCCCTCTTTCAGATGTGGGCTGGTAAAGATCTTTTCCCATTCTTATGCTGCCATTTTGTCCATTCATGCTATCCTCTGCCCTAAAGAAACTTTTCGATTCATGACATCCCATTTATTAACTACTGACCTTAGTGTCTGCTATTGTTGTCCTGTTCAGGAACTTGTCTCCTGTGCAAATATGCTCAAGGCTATTTGTCTCTTTTTCTCCTGTCAGGTTCAGTGTATCTGGATTTATGTTGATGTCTTTGATTCACTTGGACTTGAGTTTTATACAAGGTGATATCTATCATTTTTTATATTCTTCTGCATGTTTACATATGATTATACCATCACCATTTGTTGAAGATTTTTTTTATTTTTTCCGTTGTATAATTTTAGCTTCTTTGTCAAAAATCACATTATCAAAACTACGTATTATGTCTTTGAATCAATTCCATTAACCCTCCTTGCTGTTTTTATGTAAATATCATATGTGATTTTTATTACTATGTGTGATTTTTATTATTCTAATGGAGATTGAAATCAGGGATCATGATACCTCGGTAAAATCTTTTATTATACTGGTTTATTTCAATTATCTTGGGTTTTTTATTTTCCATATGCATCTTAGTATTGCATTTCTAGGTAAATAAATATTCATGTTGTGAATTAATGGGAATCTATAGATTGTTTTTGGTAAGATAGCCATCTTTAATATGTCAATCCTACTGATATATTATCATGGGAGACCTTTCTGTCTTATATCTTCTCCAGTTTCTTTAAAGAATTGAATCTCTTGTCATATAGATCATTCACTTGCCTGGTTAGAATTATACCAAGATATTTTTTATTGTTTGAGGCTATTAGAAAAGAATTGATTACCTGATTTACTTCTTACTTCATTTATCATTTTTCTTAGGAGGGCTGCTGATATTTTGAGTTAATCTTGTTTCTAGTCACTTGACTAAAAGTGTTGCTCAATTGTAGAGGTACCCTAGTAGAGATTTGGGGGCATTTATTTATTCTAACTTATTACCTGCAAAAAGTGGTACTTTGACTTTCTTCTTTCTGTTTTGTATCCCATTGATTTCTTTTAAATGTTTTAATTTACTAGCTAGACTTCAAGTAATATATCGAATAGATTTGTTGAGAGTGGACAACTTACTCATGCTTCTGATTTTAGTGGAATAGCTTTGAGATTCTCTCGTTTAATTTGATATTCACAATTGTCTTTTTGCATATTGCTTTTATTATGTTTAGTTATATTCCTTGTATTCTTGATTTTCCCAAGACTTTGATGATAAAAAGATGTTGAATTTTGTCAAAAGTATCTAAGGAGATGATCATGTGTTTGTATTTTTTTAAGTTTGTTTAAGTGGTAGAGTACATTGACTGATTTTTGTATATTGAACTATCCCTGCATCTCTGAGAAGAAGCCTAATTGATCATGGTAGATGACACTTTCTGATATGTTCTGAGATTTATTTTGCCAATATTTTTTTTGTTGAGACTTTTTTTGGTTTCCCCCACAACTGGGAATTAATCTGCCACTCTTGGACATACAAAGAAAGGATACTCAGTCATTCAACACACTTGGTCAACTGTTCATAACAGTTTTGTATACAATAGCCTGAACTTGTTAGCAATGTAGATGCCTGTCAATGGAGGAATGGATAAAGAAAATATGGTACATTGCTGTAGGAAGTCCTCTTATACTACATAAGCTGACATGAAGCAAGTGTCTGTTCTCTTTTCTGGCTTCTCTATGGCCTAATGTGGGGTTTCTTTTAAGAGTCCTTCCACATTTGGCACCCATGTGGAATCAGACTCCAAATCTCAAGGGTGGATGTTCTAATCGCCTATCTGTTCCACAGCCAGACAGTTTCTCATCACTGCCTGCTTGGCTTGATTTTACCTAAGCGGTTTTTTGTAGAGTCCATACCACAGCAAAGTTTCCTGCCTGTGGCAACTTGGAAAATTTCCAAGCACATGTGCAACTGCCATATTCCCTGGTGTGGCTCCTTGCTGTGTAGTGACTTGTGCAGCTTCCGGTTTCTGCTCCCAGTCTTTAAGCTCTGGGTCTCTTGTTCCAAGTATGGAATTGATTTGATTGTTTTTAATTTGTCAAATAAAGCATATTTCTCAGTTTCTAACCAGTACCAAGGCTTGGAAACTAAAGTGGTTAAAGACTGTTTCCGTACCACTGCAAATCTGCAACCATGACATCTGCTGGACAATAAAGATAATTACGCTTAAAACAATTTACCGGATCTCGTAACAGGTAATTAATAAATCATTATGGAGTATCACATTAATATTGAAACTTTTAGTAATTTTTTTGCTAATACCGTGGATTGTATTATGCAAGGCTTATATAGCTATGGTGATACTTCAATTTATTGGTGTTGGGATTCAGTTTTCTTCTCCATATTTTATCATTAAGAAAGAATTTCAGAATTATGCAATCTTACAATCAACGTACAGTCAGTACCATTAGCTTATGTTGATAATATAAATATAATTTCTATAATATTTCATATTTTCTTCACATAGTTATTTTAATGGACAGTAATTTTCCTACCAACTTGAGAAAAATTAGCTATAATTTCACATATGGAAATCCAAACCTGACTCTTATTTCTATGTGAAAAATTTGTTTTTTTTACAATGCTTGATTAACCTGTCAATGATTTGTATATATTTGTGGCAGTTATGAAAGCAAGGCTGCAGTGTGTGAAATGAATGTAGGACATTAGTAGATTGATGTCACATGATCTAAGGAATGGAGACATCAATCAGCTATCAAAGCAGAAAATTCAGTTTCCATTTCTTTCTATAGAACTTGGAAACTTAGTAATTCACAATTATGGAAATTGTAAATCACAGTTGGTAGTTCATGTGGCAGTCTGAGTGTACTCCTTATGCAATTATCATTAGGTAATAGTATAAATAAAGGTAAATTTAGAAAAGTTTCCATAATGTCTAATGTGGTAAGTTTGTTTCAGCATCTTGACTATCAGATTGGTAAGAGCTCTGGTAACATTTTTTTTTATGTAACTCTGCAGCTCTGAGTGGAAATTTTGCTCTTTCCAGATATTTATACCACAATATAATTATTTGACCTTTTATGATACAATCCATTTGCTGGTTTATTAAAAAACCAGTTACTAGTTTCCATGGCTGTATCATGGTATTGTATCAACGTTATTCAAAGTAAATATGCCATGATTTTGTAATTTTAATTTTAGAGTTTGGATATTTTTGCATTTATGTCCCTTAAACAGTAACATGGCATGACATCAGATTAGTGTTAACATAAACCTGAGTTAATAATATTTTGATCATATTATATATGAAAAATCAAATTATATATGTATTAATGAAAAATTATAATCCACTAATTACATAAATTATATTAAACATTATCTATGAAATTATGCATATACATAAAATTTCTTCATTTTGGGCAAAATTATTCATCTGTTTAAAAAAACAAAATCAACCCAATCAAAATATACTTTAATAAAATTTCATATCATTCTCAAGCTGATGTATGATTGTGGGTTTCAGTTAGGGAGTTTCACTCTCCACCAGCCTTTATAAAATAAGCAACAGTTGCTGGTTTCTTGATAGCATCACTTATTCCAACAATGCTTTTCCCAACCTTCACTAGCTTACCCAGGTATCTTGGTTAAATTCTAATTTGCATAATTGAATTCTGCCCGCATATCTGACTTCTTCCATTTCCTTCCATTGTAATCTTATTTCCTTTTTTGAATTGATGACTACTGCAGCCAGAGCTACTAAGGCTGTGTAACTGCAGCAGAGGAAAATTTCCTGTGCTGTTGTTACGTGCGTGCTACCCTAGTCTCCAGCTGCCTTTTCATTTGGAACTTTGTGAAACTTTCACATTTCTTCATCTCAGTTTGTAAAGAAAGGTAAACTCAAATTGTCTTCTTCCATGGATTTTCTGTTAAAATAATTATTTACCAAGTGTAACTTAAAGTACAATTTTCCTCAAAAAATGTGTAAGAAACTGTGCTTTACATTTAAAAAATTTCACAATATTTTGAGGAAAACAAGGCTTACTAAAATAATATTTATTCACTTTACTTCAAAACCTAGTCCCCTTTCATAGTCTTTATGAATACTAATTTGATGCTTTGCTCCAAACTCTCTGTATGAGGCATACTTAATAAGCAAGTATATGTGTGCTTAACTCAACGTCCAAACAATCACATGTCTGATCTGTATGAAAGAAGCCAATACTTTCCTACTCAAATCTCATTTGCTCTGAGATCAGTTCATTTCTGTCTACTAAATGATCCTTCAGGAAAAGTCAAGTGTAGGTCATGTGATGGCAGCAAACCTTAATTGACCACATCATCTTCTCTACCCTCATATGTTGGCTCAAAGAAGAAAAGAAAAGAAAAGAATAAGAAAGAAAAAAAGAACTCTTACTTCTTGAAAGATGTTTAGTTACATGTGTCATATGAAAAATAATGTAAGCTTTGTGTTTTAACCCAGGTGAGCCATAGAATTTTTGCAGATTGAAATGGACATACATTCAGTATCAATCTTAACAACTGGATTTGGAGGGAAAATAACTCAAACACTGATTCATGTGTCTCCATAAGTTTCATAAATCAGTTATTTCTTTTCAGTTCTTTCTATATCATTTCTTGTTTCAAATGATTGAAAATTTCCTACATATGTCCAAGTTTTCTAGGTCCTTTCGATCCTGATTGTCTCCCACCAGCTTCTCCTCTAATCACACAACCCTTCTCGGTAACTGTATCATGTCTTTTTAAAAACACTCAATGTGCATTTATCAACATTGGTTTCTTAAAGTTTTTATTATAAATTTAATTTTTCTTGTCTTGGCTTTTTTCCAAGTAGTCTTTTGGGGTGAGTGGTTTAATATATCAGATACCTTGATTTTCGATATGCTATTTACAACTCCATTAGATGCTTATTTTCAACTTCCTTTTGACTCTTAGGATAATGCTTCCCCTATAAAGAAGAAATAAATCTGATTTTTATTGGTAAGTAATTTATATTTCATTTTGGCAGTGTTGGGACATCCTTTTTTACCGAGGCACTTGCTAAACTATCCATTCTGAAGCCTACAACTTCTGTCTCTTTGTCTCACACATGAGAATAAAAAACTAAAAGGGAGATGAGCTATTCTTTTGAAAGGTATTTTATCTTCAGGAATTTAATACTTGTTAGTTCTTTCCCTGTCATGATGGTAAAAGAACATTAACAAGAATTAGAAATAATTTTATACAAAAAACATCACTATGAGGCAAAAGTAATAATAGTGGCATCAAATAAATGCTTAAGAATTGTAATTAAAACAACAGGATCACACATAACTATAAACACATACATTGCTTATTTGCTTTGCTTAACAGTTAGTTCTTCTAGGGTCTGGTTTAAAAGATAATGGACATGGATCTACTGCCCTTTACTCATTTCCACAGACATATAACACAAACACACACAGACATACACAAACATCAACAGCAAACAAAATATTAAAATAAATACTTATAATTAAAATATGCTTAAAATAACAATATTTTTAATTTTAGTGTAAAAGATTCATGAAGCATTTTTGTTTTCATAATATATAGCTTATACAAAATATTTAGTGTTCTCCTTAGACTTAGAATTTTGATGCAAAGTTTCAAAATTTGTCACAATGGGTGTATGTACAAATCTATTAAGCATAAAAGATATAAAAAATTTCCACAAATTTTCCTTCATGTGTTATTTCAGAAAAGTAGCCAGACTTGAAATGCAATTTTCTTTTGCCTAATAAAATGTTATTAAATATAAGCTAATTCATGAAAAATCTCAAATAACTTCATTGTAACATTTTTCTGATAATTTCAGAATTAATATGCATAGCATAATAAAAAATAAATGAAAATGAAACTATATATGTGTTTGTGTGTGTGTGTGTGCATTTTTGTATAAACCCACCTACATAAAATGGGTGAATTTCACATCAATAAGGTTTAAATAGAGAACTTAAATTAATCCTAAGGTCATTCAGCTATCCAGTTTATAAAACACATTGACAATGCTGAAAATGATGACTAATCCTCCTCTGCTTTATGTTGTGTTTATGATTATTATCATAATCTGTCTTCATTACAAAATATTTATTTGTTCGTGTTCACACTGATATTACCTGTTAAATTAGATTTCCTAAACAAAACATTTCAGTGTGCTTCTGTCTGCAAACAATTGTGAATCCACTCATATTAAGACCTTCCCACCGTCAAGCATTAATTCTGACCAAATGCCTATGATCATTTCATTGTCATTGGTACAAGAGAGCTTGTTCTTAATCTTAACATTTATTCATTATGTGGTTATTAGACATAAAAATAATGATATTGGAAAAACATCACATTGGTTTTTAATGTTATGTTAGTATAAGCATTTTTTTCACTTGAATGAATTAAATTATAAAGATCTCAGTCAATAACCATGTGTGTGTTTGGGTTTGGCAATAATATGTAGTTAATTAAGTATGATAAAACAGACTTGGCATGTTTTCTGAAATAATATCTAAACACAAAAATGACAGACATACATTCTCAACCAATTCTAAGCCAAGGTGATTAGACACACTTCATTTCTTTTTTTACAATGTTTATAATTTTAATTAAAAGAAAATCATTACTGTTAGGAGGTACACTGGTTTTTAAAATTATTTCTAGTATTAGCTTGCAAGAAACAAAGTTTATATTGCGGGATTCTATAATAAAGACTGCTAAAACGTAAGATGGTACTTTAGGGTGGGAAGCCCAGATTGTATCTGTGTTGAACATTGTTGAGATATGTAAGAACAAACCATTTTCTCATTTCATCAAGATAAGGTAAGCTTAATTCATGTGATAGAGAATGAACTGTGTATCGTTGTGAATCTCATTAGCTCCTGTGTAAGTTATAAAAAGAAAATTATTTACCTACTGTGTGAAAACTTTATTTGAAAAAATGGGCATAGAAGACTCATTTCATAGACATTTTATAAAGACTATAGTGTAGAATATTTAAGATTATTCTGATATTTTCATACATATTTATAATGAAATGCTTGGTTAATTAAAATGATTCTCTTAAGGTCATCTCTTAAGGTCATTTGAACTTTCCCAGATAAAAAGAATTATTCAAATTTTAATCTACAAAAGTATACAATCAGATATTTATTTTTTAGAAAGTACTTTGTCATTCTGTGTGGGAATTCATGTCTCCATAATTTTTAACAAGAAATCTTAGTTTTAGAAACTTTAGTTTATTAATCATAATAGTTAATTTAAACATATAAATTATCTTATAAAAAAACTTGTACATACATAAGTATATAAATTCCTAAATATAATGTAGTCAGTCTGTTTAGTGTTACCTGAAT
>JAQHUG010000589.1:174131-188058 GCA_028555095.1 Dicrostonyx torquatus
AGGAAATAGACTAATAATTTTATATATGTTTTATATATGTTGCAGTTGTTTGTGTTTCAGAATAATTATTTAACTATATAAAGCTGTATTTGTTTATGCAATATTTGTTTAACCATGTAGAGATGTGTTACTATTTCACCTTGCCTGCCTAAGGCATCTAATTTGTCGAAATGGCAAATACCTAGGCAGTAAAAGAATAGGCAGAACTGGCAGGCAGAAAGAAAAGGGTGGGGAGCGACTAGCCAGAAATGGAGGAAGCAAGGATAGAAATACATCGATGAGCCTGAGGCAGCACAGAGTATAATAGAAATGAGCTCATTTAAGTTACAAAAAAGCCAGTGAGAAGCTAGTGTATAATAGGGCCAAGCACTGATAATTATTAATGAATCTCCATGTCATGATTTTGGTGCTGGTGGTACATAAAGCCTGCTACAAGGATATGGAGATCCCACCCCGTATTTTCCTTGTTTTGCATGTCATAAAAACTTAGGTAACATACCTAAGTACATACTCCCACTGTCAAACAGCTTCATTTTTAGAAGTCTAAAAATATATGGTCCATATGATCCTGAACTGAAACCTCCAAATTTATAAGAAAAAGTGAACTTTTACTTTGGGTACAAAAATTGTTGCTTTTCTTGAATTTAAATCCTGTTTCCAACAGCAGTATATGTTGCCCACACACTTTGAAGACATTTAACTCTGATCCATAGACCACCTTGTCCACTTACTTTCTGTCTGAAATGTGCATATACTGTCAACTGTAGTCCCACCCTGCCAAGCTTTCTCTTCTCTGCATTCCTATTCAGAACCCTGCTGCTCCTCATTTGACAGGATACAAAATGTAATGGTCATAAAAAATGTCTGCTACCTTTCACTCTTGACAATTTTTCAAAAGGCACATTAAAAAATAATTGGAGAGAAACTGCACAGATTTTTTAAATATATTGAGTCATTTTTCTTCAATGCTTGACTGGTCAGCTTGCAAGATTCTATTCTCTCCATTTTTAACAAGCCAGCACTTGCTTTACTGGAAGAAATAGTGCTTTGCTGCACTCAACTTTCTCTTAGGCTTATTGCAATAGACCTCTGATTTATTTGTTAAGTCAACAAGTAAAATAATCTTTTAACACACGACTATTTTATGTTTTCAATTTTATCCTTTATTTATAAATACTTACCTTCCTTAGCCTAAAACTATCACAATAAAAACCAACTGAAGTTTAAGTCATGAGTATTGTAAATTTGATTCTTTGTTTTATGGTCAACAGTTTAATGATTTAATCACATTCATGGAGGTTAAAACATTGCATAGTTCTATTCTGAATCAATCCCAGACCATTTAATAATACTAGATCTCAGTGGTCTTATTTCACAATCATCTAAATCTCCTAAGAGATTGTAAGAAAATTTAAGTATACAATATTTACTTAGTGCTATGAATTGGTAAATTTAAAAACTGAATATATATATATATAATATATATATATATATATATATATATATATATATATATATATATAGAGAGAGAGAGAGAGAGAGAGAGAGAGAGCTAAAAATTGAATCAAGGACCTTGTGCATGTTAGGTAAGTGGTCTACATCGAGCAGTACCTCCATTCAAAGATAGAAACTTAAGAAATTAAGTTTAGAATTTCCACAAAGAAAAAAATTACTTTCATTTAGAGATCCAGGGATTAAAGTCAAATACCAAAATTTATAAGGAATTTTATCAGTATATTAAATGCATAATCAGAACATGATTTTTCTTAGACTCAATAGATATAAAGATTATTTTGTGTTATATTTACAAATTTTTGATTATTATGCCA
The DNA here is from genome assembly GCA_028555095.1 of Dicrostonyx torquatus. Taxonomy (NCBI): domain Eukaryota; kingdom Metazoa; phylum Chordata; class Mammalia; order Rodentia; family Cricetidae; genus Dicrostonyx; species Dicrostonyx torquatus. Next base: position 175,961 of record JAQHUG010000589.1, read on the forward strand.
ACTAAAATCTTATTAACAATTTAAAGGTTTGATACTATTCTAGAAAATGTTTATATTTGTGCAGCAGACACACAGGATTTTCACAATAAATACCAATGAATTACATTATTATGTTTAAAATATGTCAATAAGTATGTCATCTTTAAAGGTAGGAAATAATATTTACTAATGATAAATAGTATAAAATGTTTGCATGACACAAAAATTATTTTCTAACACTGACAAACTTCTAAATGAAACTGAAAAATTATGTGAAAAATATTTTTTAAGTTGTCACAGATATTTTGAGAGAAACTCTCAAGGAGTTAAGCATAACTCAAATGAATGATTCAGTGAGGAATATTAACCAATTCTGATGATGAAATAGTAGTCATGGTGCATGTCCTTTTACCTGTTGTCTCATGCATCTTCCACTTCTAATTCACTAAGTAAGTTAAGTCTATACTTTCCAAAATCTGCGTTAAGGACATTTCTGGAAAACAATTTATTCTCCCCCGAAGTGCATATTAAGTCAATTGACATTTTGTGTTAAATGATCTTTGGGAAAATACTCAGCAGATTTCTCTTTCTTGAGCTTTCTTCAAATAAATCAAGCATTTACTTTTGAAAAGCAATAGTGGAAGCAAGTTTAAAACCCCAAGGGGCAGACACCCATCAGAAGGTTTTCAGTAAGAATCAGTTTAAAATGTATTTGAGAAATATCATGTAATATAAGCATGTATTTCTAAAAATTTTTATAGTGCTATGAAATTGCATATGCATTTTAGTCATATCTAATAATGTAATTCTGGAAGCTAAGATCTTATGGAAATTTATGAGAAGTAAGATGCGATCAAATCACAATAACTGTTTCATTAAGTGTGAAGAATTACAGTACCAACTCTGGAAATTTTCATTCTGTGTTAGTGAATTTCTTATCAGGTTGACACACAATAAGATCACCTGGGTCAAGGATACCTGGGTGGAAAAGATGCCCCTATCAGTCTGGTTTGTGTGTAAATAATGGGGAGGGCATCATTTTGAAAACAGTTAATGTGGAAGAGAGAACCTATTTTGCTGTGCAGCCTCTGGACAGGTAGTCATGTGTAGTGTGGGCAGTCCTTTTTGTCTATTTGTTGCATTTATTGGCTAATTAATAAAACTTTTTCAGGCAGACTTAGCAGAATAATGCAAGGCAGAAATTCCAAGCAGATAGAGGAGGAGAGAATAAATGGAGTTAAGGAGTAGCCATGTAGTAACCACAGGAGACAGACACCCCCACTGGAGTGCATGGAATTTGTCAATAGGCACAGACTAATGGAAATGGACTAGTTTAGGATATAAGAACTAACTAAAAATACACTTAAGCTACTGACCAAACAGCATTGCAAATAATATAGTTTCTGTATGATTATTTTATGTCCAGGCAGCTAGGAAAGGGCAAAAGTCCTCCACCCACATATTTGCTCTGCCGTGGTTGACTACATCCACATAAAACCTGAGAAAGCTTGGCAAGGAATTCTAGATACAAAAAAACAGAGTTTAGCAGAGCTTCTTGGTAGCCAGCATATTTTTTTCAGATGGACTCTGTCTACTGGTGGCGAGCAGGGTTGCCATGGCTCCCTTAAGAGATAGCTTTCTGATTCAGCATTAGCAGCATAAAACAAAACAAAAATACAGTGAAGTTTCTTTTAAAAACAGCAGTTTCCTGGATCATGCTCGTTGCAGAAAGAGCTCTGGCTCTTTCAGTAAAGTAAGTTCTTAAATAGGGTCTGTGAGCAGTATGTTGCAAAATGCTTAATGATGACACAGACCTGCTGTGACCCTGACTCTGGGGTGGCGAGAATGTTTCTGAGAGACACTGAACATGCCTCCACCATGTTGGACTGCATAGAGCAAGAAGGCAAGACTGCAGTATTGGTCTAGCCATGCTTGCTTAGAATTTAAAAGAAAGAAAAAATGGACTCTTTGTCAGAAAATAGTTACAGATATGCAATAAAGACAGATTCATATTTAAAAAAGACCTCTGAATGGGTCACAGTGTTAGATAAATGTATATAGACTTGAAAGAGAGAGGAAAAAGTGTAAGAGACAGTAAAAGTAATAGAATACAGACAGTCATATAATAAAAGAGTAAAGATAGTAAAATAAATATTAAGCTTGGAAAAAAATTAAGAGTAAGAAAAATAAGTTACATAAAGATGGAATATACACATGTATGAATTATGTATATTATTGTGTTTATTTCAAATTTTGACAGTGAATGAGCTAAGTACAGAGAGACATTTTATTGTACAGGCTGCTAAGGTGTATATTTCAAAATTTGTGTCTAAGGATATGTTGCTTTGAAAAAAAGATGTTATGATTTCTTTTTCTTCACAGAATATGAGATCCTGTGAATTCCTTCAAGACTAATGTGGTCTGATGAACTAAGTCCACCTGAAAGGTCTTTGTGAAAATTCCCAAAATTATTTCACCCAGCAAAATGTTGGAAGCAGTGTAGAGAGATCTATGTCCAAATTCCAAAATATAGTTTTGAAATGTTTCTTTAAATTCAAAGTTATATGCTATTCAGATTTGCATTGATATGGATCTTGGTTATTTGAAACATATTTAAAGTCAATTGGATTATACATATATATGTATTGGTTATAAGTATATATGTATATATATATATATATGTTATATATCTGCTTTAGATTAAGGTATTGTGTTGTACAGTTCATTTAAAATGTAATATTAAGAAATACATGTTGATAGTTATCAATAACTAGTCAAGCTTGTAGCCATGCTAGTTAGGTTTTCTAGATGTATAGAGTTGTATTTCAAATGCATAGATATTCTTCAAATATTTCAAAGACTAACAGATTATAGCATTTAAAATGTTTTAAGAACTTAGAACTTCTTATGTCAATGAGACACATCTGCTTCTGGCAGCACCAATCTACTTCAAGAGGATGAAGGACATCAAAGTGACTCCTTATGGAGTTGATTTACCATTTGGGCAAGAACTGCTCTTACTTGGAAAGACTGATGCTATGCTGTATGAAATGGACATGCAGGCCCACAGAAAAATAACTACTCAATTGTCTAAAGGTGAGATGGTCCTTTGGTGTTGCTGCTTCATGAAAACATCCTCCAGACTTTCTGCAGGACACAGGAGAAAGTTACTGACAAACTGACAATATAGGTGGAACTGTCTTTGAAATTTTCTGCTTCATGGAAAATTTTGTTGGATACTATGGGCCTGTAGGCTGAAGATAGGTGCCCACAACGTTACAGAACTTTGCGTGACTGTCCATGCAGTGAGATGTCTCTGTCAATTCTAGAGTTTTGAAAGATGCTTATAATGCACTTCCTGTTTACTTAGGTAATACTATATTCTTCTTAGGTGTTTGATGGAATTGAAGAATAGTTAGCTATTATGATACTTTTCTTTAGTTATGATAAAAGATAAAGTAAATATAAGTATTGTAACGGTATTTCTTGCTTGATACCTGTTTTATTACATGTAATTTTACTATGTTCTTGTTAAAACCTTACATTTTATTTAAACAGAAATGGGAAAATGATATGGGAAGTCCTTCTGTCTATGGGTTGCTTTTATTCGTTAATGAAAAAAGCTGTTTTAACCAGTGTCTTAACAGAATAGGGCAAGGTGGAAATTCCAAGCAGATAGAGGAGGAGAGAGTAGATGGAGTCAAAGAGAAGCCATATAGCCACTGCAAGAGATAGACACCCCCACTGAAGCCTGATGGAGCCTGCTGGAACTTTGCCAGTAGGCCAGTACCTTGTGATAATGCACAGATTAATGGAGATGGGTTAGTTTAGGATATAAGAATTAGCTAGAAATAAGCTTAAGTTATTCGTCAAACAGTATTACAAATAATAGAGTTTCTATGTGATTATTATGGGTCTGGACATCCAGGAACAAATGACCAGTCTCTACCTACTCATGTGGTGAATGAGCAGGCAAGCTGAACAAGCCATTGAGAGTAGCACTGTAAGCAACATCCCCTTTTTTCAGGTTCCATTTGTGTCTCCCTTCACAAAAGACTTCTGAAAAACAGTTTTATTCTCATTACTGCTTGTGAAAACACCAACAATTAAATTTAATTCTTATCAAGAAATTGAATAACACATTTCAACATTTAGAAAAAAATGGTCAACTTAGTTACAGACATTATTTTTCTCACTTATTATATTGCTAATTTTGTATATATAATGTCTTATCAGTAGTTATTGAATAGGTCCACAACTTTTTCATCAGACTATATACACAGTTTGTGAAATTTTCCCACTATAGCCATTGACTATTCAAAATAGTTTACTATGATAAAGTAATTTTTATTTCTCTCTTTTAACTCTGCATTCAGTAGAAACATGAGGAGATTCAGAAATATTGTGGAAAATGAATCTAAGCTTTGGTTCATTAACAAGATGTGCTGCCTGAGAATTACAGTGGACTTATACACACACACACACATACACACACACATAAGAAATAAACAAAATACATGCAATTGTTTTATCTTGACAGAAGAATTTAAAATATTTTGTCAAAATGAAAATAAATAGAACTTTCATTAAGGAAAAAAAAACACATTTGATTTATCTGTTTATTAAGTTGTGAGAAAACATGTTTCCCAGTTGGGTAGATTAACATTGACCTCAAAGTTACCTACCTTAGAAACATACAGGCTGGAATTTCATCATACATGGTGACAATAGTATTAGTGTAAATGATTTAGCAGTTTTTCCTCATAATTTACATAATACTATAAAAATAGAAAGAAGAGAATAGATGATTCTGTCTATTAAATGAGAGAAGTCCTGTTTTAAGATCCTGTTTTGTCACTGTAAAGATGTCTCTGCTGGTAAGTGAAATTGAAGCCAAGCTGAAAGGCTTACATTTGACCCATGACTTATAAATGTTGTCCCATGACCTGTACCTTTCACAGTAGCATTCATGCATAGACACACATTAAATAAATTCATAAATAAATAATAAATTATATATATATATAATATATATTTGAATGAATGATAAAAATCATGTTTTATTTTAAGATTATTCTAAATGTTTCTGGTAAGAATATAGAACTTTTGAAGAAAATACACTTATTAGAGAATAAAACGTATTTGTAATTGTATTACAAAAATTCAATCAGTGAACAAAATGTGTACTTTTGTATATTTTTCATATGAATAAATAAAGTTTTAAATTTTCAGAGCACTCAATTTCTAGTGTAAACAACAAAAATAATGAATCTGGCAGAAGCTGCAGTAAATAATGTGATATTCAATTTAGTTTGTAATTCAACAGTAATATAGCAGAGATAATTTCCTTTCTTTAGATTTGTTTACACTATATATAGTAAGAGCATTTCCTGGAGCCTGAATCCTAAGTTATTCTTTTGTTTCTGCATAAGAATTCAATTATGAACACTCCTTGTTACAGAAACTATTATTCTACTGAAAACATAGCTTTGTAGTTTTTTTCAACAATACCTTCATTTAATTAACATGTTTCTAAATTAGTTAAATATTAAAAATTTGACTAGAGAAAATTAATTATTTTTCATGTTCTATATTTTAAGACACTAAAGTATATTATTGTCTCCCTGCAAAAAGTAGAAATAATAAATAATTTTAAGAAGGTAAACAATTTTGACTTTTGTTTGATCAGAGATATAATATTTATAATACATATAAATATTAATTAGTATTTATAATACATATAAATATTAATAATAGTTGCCTATTTGTCATGTTATATGTTCAATCAATTAAATCAATCAAATAGCCACTGGATCTTTGTCCTAATAATTCCATCCAAAATATTCCCCATTTTCCCTTTTCTCAAAGTGACTGAAATCAAGGAATTTTTTTTTACGCAGTGAACATAAAATGTTGAAAGAATATTAATTTAGTTTGTTCACAAACTATCATATTATATTTAAAATTTTATGTAAAATATAATAAAATATTTTTGTATGATCATGAGGTTTAGGTATTTCTCTCTTTTACCAAATGAAAGCTGTTAAAACCACACAATATAGGGAGAGGAATGTTGAATATCTTTGCTTTCAGAGATTCTACACTAAGAAGTGGGAAATGATAGAAGGTACTCAGTTACAAGTAGTATATACAGTTATAGTTAGCACTATTGCTGAGTGTTTCTAACCCAAGGGACTATTGTAAAACACCCAGGAGACCAATTTAGAGTGCACCTGTACTGTACAGTTCCTGCAAGTTATACAATTTTCTTGAACTGAACATCAGAGAAACTGGATATTCTGTCAGTCAGTACTTTTGATGGAAAGGATTAAAGGGTAAAAGCCTATGTGTCTCTTAGTTTTGTCAGTTATTTTTAAGATTTACTTAGCAATATATGAGTTTTTCCTTAGTTTATTTATCTGTCTAACTAAATATTTTTGGAAACTAACTTGTTAAAACTCCCACTCAGATTGAAAAACAAGAGCAGATTTGCTGTTAATGCTTGTTCATTGATATTTGCTTTGAACGATGATGTATTTTATCAATTTTACATGGAGTGATTCAAAGATTAGATTTATAACTAATTTATCAGTTTTATAAACAATTTATTGTATTGGAGGTCTCTACATTCCTGTAAGTTTTGAACAACTATAATCTGTCAAATCTTAAAGGGAAAGACGAATACTTCAGAGCAAATGCAGCCTTGGAATATACCTCCCTCTCTCCATAGTCTGCCTTTTGCTGGGTCACACCAGAAAGACAGGACAAGTAATGCCAGAGTCTAACTGTTAGAATCACCTCTATCAAGTTTGGGAACTGAGACCCAGAATAGATTGCTCAGTAGAGGAAGTGAAGGGGACATAGTAAGCAGTGTGTATATTGCCACAAAAATTTGATACATTATATGAGATTTTTTTATTTATTTATTTTTTTATTGTTAAAAGAAAAATTTACATTTACTCCCCTTGTTCACGGCCCTCCCGCTCCCCCACTACCTCACCACCTTCCCCCTGCTTCCTTAAGATGGGGCAGGATACCCTGCCCTATGGGAAGCCCAAGGCCCTCCCCCCTCCATCTCTGCCTAAGAAGGTGTGCATCCATATAGAATAGGTTCCCCAAAGGCCAATATATGCAGAAGAGATAGGTCCCTGTGCCAATATCCTTGGCTTATCTGTCAGTCCCCACTGGCAGCCACATTCAGAGAGTCCAGTTTGGTTATTCTGATCATTGATTTTGAGAAATAATCTTTTGTACAAACTTTTAAGGATTTTTCATGCCTGTACTTTCTGGGTGGAGAGTAAAAGTATGTCTGAAAAAAATACACTTCTTTGGACAGAGTACTTTGCTCCATCGTCAAAGAGACATACATGTCTCCCAGACAGTTGCTTTCTTTAAAAGAGACTGGAAACAATTTACCTATATTTCTTTATATTCTCAAAAGTGTGTGACCATACACTATCTTTAAATCATATGACAGCTCTTCTGATTGGAGAGATATTGGCTTCTATCTGTGTAAATCCATAAAGATCAAGTCTCAGTGATGAACGCTATGTATCCATTAAAATAATAATCTGTTTTCTGGTACAGATAATGTATAATTCTGCAAATATACATACACTATTATAAATGAGCTCTGTAGCCACCTATTAAACTCTTTTATGTATCCTCTTCTGCACTGCCTGACATATAACTGCCTGAACTCCAATCTTCTGAACTTTGATTTCTTGTGGCTCTATTTCTTTTTATTTTATTTTGTTTTTTAAAAATATAATCTTTTTTAATTGTACACACCAGACCAAGTTCACAGTCCCTCCCCTTCTCCCATTCCCTCCAGGTACCCTATCATCACTCTACCTTCATTCATCACTCAGAGAAGGTAAAGCATGTTGTTTAGGAAAGGCCCAAGGCCATCCCTACTATATCTAGGCTGAGCAAAATATCCTTCCAAAGGGAATAGGTTCCTAAAAAGATAGTATAAGCAGTAGAGATAAATCCTGTTGCCACTGTCAGTGGTCCCTTAGTGTGCTCTAGCCATGCAACTGACCACCTCTAAACTCGTAATTTTCAAAAGCCTGCTGAGATATCACGATGACACTAACATCGTGACATGCTTAAAAGACATACTTTCTTTTCAATCAGTGAGTTTTGCTAAGTGCATATATATTAGATATACCTATTAATTTCAGATAATTTATTCTTGCATGATAGGCCAAAAAGATATATGTCCTCAGAATCTTTATTTTATTAGTTAAGATGATCATATCCATCCTTATGATGAAATTATAAGGCACATGTATGGATTAAATAATTTATTCTGTAAATATATAAGCTATAAGAGTCTGAAAAAAGTTGTTTATGTAGATTAATATAAAAAATCTTAGCTTGTAAACATTTTCCCAAATTTATGTTTACATGTTAGCTTATGTATTGCTACATATTATGTATGTACCATATCTGATTATAAAGCTCAGGAACAAAAGAATGAATTAAAATTGCTAAATTAAATATGATACCAGCTTCCCCAACAAAGTAACAGAGATTGTATATGTATTATGTGCTAATTCATTAACTTCATGTATTTAATATTATAGATGCAAATGAGACTCATATATGTTTTATAATGATTAATATCAATCAAATCATCTTTTACTTAACATTGACTATTTTATGTGGTCAAAACACAAATAACACTGAGTAAAAGAAAAATTTTGAAATGGGTGATTTAATGCATTGTTTTTTTTTTTTTTTTGGTTTTTTGAGACAGGGTTTCTCTGTAGCTTTGGAGCCTGTCCTGGAACTAGCTCTTGTAGACCAGGCTGGTCTCGAACTCACAGAGATCCGCCTGCCTCTGCCTCCGGAGTGCTGGGATTAAAGGCGTGCGCCACCACTGCCCGGCAATGCATTGTTCTTTAAATACATAGAGGAAATGCATTGCCATAACTTATACACACTCAAAGACCAAATTTGTTCATTTTAGAACTACATTTAAGGTTATACTTAGTCAAAAATTAGCACGGATAAATATAATTAAATAAAAAGTGGTGTAGGAGGGATCTTCTGTATTTTGTGTTGCTTTCATTGGTTAATAAAGAAACTGTCTTGGCCTGTAGGATAGGCCAGCCCTTAGGTGGGCAGAGTAGACAGAACAGAAAGCTGGGAAAAGGAAGTATGGCAGACACCATGGTGCTCCTATCCGAGATGGACATAGATTTAGATTCATGCTGGTAAGCCACAACGCGTGGTGATATACAGATTTTTAGATATGGGTTAAAGCAAGAGGTGAGAGTTAGCGAAGAAAAGGCTAGAGATAATGGGCCAGCCAGTATTTAAAAGAATACAGTTTGTGTGTAATTATTCTGGGTATAAGCCAGGGCCAAATGCAGGCCGGCGGCTGGGAGCTGGGCAGCAACGGGACACAGCCCGCTCATCCTCATTAATATATAAAGAAAAGGTTCAATTAAGGTGTGAAAGGAAAGGATGTAGTGGAAAAAAGACCGCATGGAGTATTAAATAAAAATAAGGATATTATACGAAAGACATATGGAAGCCTATTACTATAAAAGCTTCCCTGTATATAGACAGACAGAAAGAAAGACAGACAGATAGATAGATAGATGCCTAGATATAAAATAGAATGATAGCAGATAGGTAGATAGATAGATGGATAGATAGATGATACATAGACATTCAGAGGGTAGGGGAGATAACTGGACAACAATGACCCTATCAGACACTAGAAGGTAATTATTAAAAAAACACTATGATATGAAAGAGTGCCATTCTTTTGGTGATGTTTGCCAGTGGGGTATTAAATATCTTAAACTCTTTGCTACCACCCATAACTTGATAATTAGATCCTACTCTTATAAACACCATATAATTGACATATCAAACATGGTGAAGTTATGCTCATAAAATCTTGGAAACTCTATCTTTAGTGGCTTACCTTCACTGGCAGAGGATTTTTTCTCATGCCATCTTGTTGGTCTGTTCCTTTTTGTACCATGAATTTTTTATAATTCTTTATCATATGACAAATAATTTATCTTAAGAGATTTCTCAAAATATTATTCGTAAAGTAGTAAAGTTGGCTCTACAGTAACGAGAATGAATTTCCCTTCTAAAGGATCTAAATTAAGTTCTTAATTTTCACATTGAGCAGCTCATCACTGCCTGTAACTCCAGAAAGAGAAATACAATGTTCACAATATAATACAGTATTAACTATAAGTTATCTATACTATATTATATAGCAATAGATAAATAAATGTATATACAAACATTAACTATACAAATGTTAACTATAAGTAAATATAATTTTTCCTACCAAAACACCTTAAAATCGTCAATGTAATAACAGTAATTCTTGTTTGGGTATTATTCAGTAGCCATGGTGACCCTGCAAATGAATTTCTACCATATTTCCATGACTGACCATTTATCCTGGAATAATCCCCAACATGGCCTAACCTGACCAACTTGTAAATAGCATTTGCTCAGCTCTTTATGTCTCTAGCTGACAATATTCTCTTTAATTCAAAACAGTTGCTTAGTAGTTATACAAAGTATGCTCCACTTATTTTGTAGCTATTTGAATGTCTATTTTGTGCAATATTTAACAATAAACTCCCTCATATGATTCCCCTTTTTATCTACTTTCTACTTTAAATTAAGATTTTTAGTATACTGAATCGATTAAGATAGCATCTAATAACAAATTTTTAGCTACTCAGTTGAACTAAAGAACCTATTGTCAGCATTGTATACATGACTAGATATACTTAAATCCAAATCAAAGTGAAATAACTTTGGCTTGGCACTATGTTGTTTAACTTCGCAATTTATAAGAGTACAAGAAAACGATCTCTGTGGAGACCTTTAGCACTAAATATTGACTTCAGCTTAAAAAATGGATAGTCATCACCCAAATATGCTTATCTTTGGCAAAGTACACTTTCAAAAATCATTTGCTTACTGATAATTTGAAGCATTTCTTTTTTAAACCAGTCTTTTTATTTCATGGTCTGTCATTGAAATCTTCAAGGAATGTGGAGAGCCATCTACTACCACAGCTTCCTCTCCTGGATATAAGTTTTGTTCTTTTACTGAATCCTTTTCTGTTTCTAGCATAGAAAAGTATAGCTATCCCTTTTACCAATCTTAGTTTTCTTCATCTCTCAGCTTGTCATTCCATTTGTATTTTCTATTGCTCCCATATTTGACATATTCTGCAGGTGGCAGGCCCTACAGCAAAGGCATCTCACAACAAAATTTTATTATTATCATATGTTATTAATAAAAGTACTTTTACAACTGATGTCAAGACCAAGAAGTTATATTTGAAATATTTAGACCAAGAAAATACAAATAATACACTAAAATTATTTGTGATAGCTATATTTCATCTCATGTAACTCACATCTATCTCAGTGAGGATTGTGTTTGCTGAAAAAAAATGAAGCCTAAATTCTTTCCCATCAGTCATTCAAGAGGTATGTGTGGTCTCAATTGGGCTTAATTATAACAAGTGTTTCACCTTTGTTATGTCACCAGAAAAAGAAGACAGGATGCTTATGCCTTCATAAGATTTCTCTCAACAATACCCTTATTGTTTGCTATTTTTTCAAAGAGTGGATGATTGAGCTCTTCCATTGATTGGTTTTATTTTTTGCTAAAAATCCAAGTGAATAGAATATGGTCCTTCAGGAATGAAACTCGATATTATACACATGTTATTCTTATAACTCTCATTCCAGTACAGCCTTTTCTATGTAATTCAAGATGAGGATAAGACATGTCTAAACTCGCTGATCAGAAAAGTAAGCTTTCTTTAAAGGAGTAAGAAACCAACAAATATTGGAGTTTCTGTCCCACCCAGGCTTTGTGCTGCCTGCTTCCCACAATCATTAAGTCCCAAAGAAATCACACAGATGTCTACATTAGCCATAAACTGATTGGCCCATTAGCTATGGCTTCTTATTAACTCATAACTTATATATCCCATTATTAGCCCATTATTCTTGTCTATGCTAGCCATGTGGCTTAATACCTTATTCAGTGTGGCAGTCACATCTTGTTCTGTGGTCCAGTCAGTGAAAGACCTCCAAAGTGATCTTATC
>JAQHUG010000589.1:426186-436765 GCA_028555095.1 Dicrostonyx torquatus
CCTCTTCTTCTTCTTTCTTCTTATTCTTCATCATCTTTGTCTTCTTCTCACCCCTCTCTTTCTTTCTTTCTTTCTTTCTTTCTCTCTGTTTTGTTTTCTCGCTATCATATTGACTGTAATGAGGCATGAAGATTTTCTAATTGAGGCTTCATCTACTGAGAGCTTCCTAGCAGGTTCTGCCTTGCCACAGCCCTACAATAATAGATACAATTGACTATCAAATGAAACTTCTGTAACAATGAACAAAGGAAACTTCACACAAATGTATCCAGGATTTTGCTAGAGATTCAAAGCCATGTAACATTTTAACAGAGATTATAATTTATATAAAGGTTAACTTAAGTAAGATTATCAGTAGTGAAAACAGAAACAATATAATATTTGTGTAGGTAAACATTTTACTAAGGAGTTAGAAACTAATATGTAATGTCGTGCAGTTTATGGTCTGTATAAAAGAACTACACTATGTCTGCAGCATTATTAGAAATTAGAAATAAATGTATATATTCTCTGTATTTTTAGTGTGACTTCGGCACCATTTTGTAAGAGCTATGTTTGAGTGAATGAATTGTAAGACCATACCTTATTTTACATTAGGATAATACCGTACATTCTAGATATTATGATCATCTATACATTGAAATTAGATACTCAAATAATGTAAATTTGATTCCTGTTTTCACACACTCAGCTGTCAACATTCCTGATAAATCTCTAGATCTGCATTCACTATGAATTCTGTTGTCCAGGTATGATTTTGCCTTTTGTTTATAGGATCACTTATCAAATGCAGTTAATATTAACTACTGCCAGTTCTCAAGTGCAAGTATTTATGAGTGTTTTACATTTGTTTGGCTATAAACACATTTTAAAATCCATCTATATTTAGGAGAGTGAAGAAGTGAGACATTTCACTTAGAGACCACAAGATGAAAACAGCGGGGTCTTGATGCCTTTGTTCCTTCCTAGCCTCTATTTTGCCTCAGTGCTGTCTTACTCTTTATTAAAGATGCAAAACAATCCTACACCAGTTTGATTAAAAGGGTTATTTATTGGAGGAGAGAAAACTTACACAACACTGTCCTACACCACAGTCTTCTCATCACAAACAGGAAACAGAGAGTTTAGCAGTTGAATGAGAGCTGGAAGCAAGAGAGCAAGCAGAATGAATAAAATCTTGCCCCAGTGGGCTGGTATCTTATAGGCTATTGGCTAAAGCAGAAAGAGCTCCCATAGCACTTTATCATTTGAGTTTTGGTTGGAGAATATCATAATGCCAAATATTTTAACAATGGTATTGGAAACCTAAATTTGCCACTTATTGATGATGACCTACTAATATTTAGGATTAAGATATTGAAATATGGCATTGAATATGTGAGATTATTTTATCTTGTTATAATGAGATACATATAAGAATATTCATAAACTATATTTTATTGATTACCTGTGTGTGTGTGTGCGTGTGTGTGTGTGTGTGTGTGTGTGTGTGTACATGTACAGTGGTGAGAATAGGATGTGGAACTCCTTGAATCTTAAGTAAGAGTTATTTGCAGGACAGTAAACTTGTTAGAGAAGTGCTGGGATCTAATATTTGGACCCCATGATTCTCAAATTTTGACTTAACCACTAAAGAATCACTTTTGTTGCATGGGATATGTTTAAATTTATTGCAAAAAAGTCATCAGTCATTCAAAGTAGAAGTGTAAAAGTTTACCTTTATTACTTTATCTCAGTAATAGTGTCAGCCTATATAATATACATGTTTTAGGGTGACTTTTCTAGCATATGAGCCAGTTCTATCTAGCTATACTTTGAAAATAGATTGTATATACATATATACTCATATATATGAGTATATAGATAAACAGATTCATGGTGATCCATAGAGATTTTTCAAGTCTGAGGGCCTGATTTTTAAGTTTGAGATTCAGAACTCAGATGAAATAATAATAAAAAAACAGACTCCTGGCCACACCTGTAATCTCAATATTTCTACTATAAGACTGGAGGCAAAACCGTGAGAATTTTCTAAGCATGTCTGTAAGATAGCCTGGAATACACAGTGTGACTGCGGTATGATAGACCCTGACTCAAAAAGGGAAAAGGGAGGAAGTGATTCCAAATTTCCCTGAGACCACCACACTAATAATATGGTGTTGGTATAGCAGCGCTCACAAAAAGAGACTTTGAAGACTAGAAGGAGAAAATAAATGTCTACACCCCTACTCTAATCTTCAAAAATCAGCTTGTCATTTTGAGAAGGTTAAAGAAATAAAGACTAGGCCTTAGATGTGAAAGTCAGCACCAAGTGTACCACAATGGAATTTAGTATTCAGCCATACTGTGCACTATGTTATGGTGACCACCTTAGGCAGATAGCCAACTGACTGGCTCAATAACCTTTCCTCCAAATCTGGAAGGCAGAAGTAAAATTCCACTTTAAAAGAAGAAGGGTACCAAGCTGAAGATGTCTGCTTGTACCCTCTGTTGGGTCCTCACTGGAGGTCATGTAGAAAAAAAAGAACCTTATACTAAGACCAGAATATGATGCCAGCATTTTTAGACGTGTCTTGATGATGGCAAACCTCACATTGGTAAGATAAATTTAAGCATCAGAAGACATATTTTTTAGACAGTTTGCAGTGGCCTTAGGACCTACCTAGTTTCACAACGAGATTGTGCTGTCCTTTATTACGCTGTGCTGTAGGACTCAGGTAAGAAAGGAACAGCTTGGAAAAATTAACCTGACAGGCAAGGAGTTGTCTACACTGCCATTTCACTGTTTTCAGGGGTCATAACTATCCTTAGGGAAGTAATAGCAGTACTCTACTAGACATTCAACAGCATCAGAAAGAGATGTGTACCTTATTGGGTCAGATATATGTATCCCATCATATCTCCATCAACTATGCTTTCCAGAGAGGTCTTTTATGTTCTTGTTACTTTAAAACAAAGCTTATTTTTAACTTTTGAATCAAGAATAGTCTTCACCAAGAAGACCCCTACTTCAGATTCATGAAGAGTTCTATCTTTGTCCTGGGGCTAGGGAAGGATTAAAAGCAACAATGTTCCCAATGGGTAGGCAATCATATCACTTTTACACAGCACAAGTACATAAAAGCCATGTCCTGGCATAGACTCTGCTCAGTGAGATTCTCTGGGCAATAAACCCTTACTCACTGCTGATGGTGATCTTTCTTGCTCTTTTATGTGATAAGTCACTTTTCCATCTAATACCTGAATGTGTCTATCATTCTTGGTGGTCCTGACAGTGTCAATATAGTCATCTGACATTCACCTGTGTTGCTTCAATTGGTCTGAACTTTGCTCTCCTCCATGCAGAGATGATTACCTGGGATATGAGCAAGTGTTATTTGGAATGATTAGTTAAACTGAAGGGGAAGGAACAGTGTTGATTTTCAAAGGTTCTAGAGAAAATCAGTAGTGAAATTCAAGACACAGTGAGAATAAACATAACTTTTACAGAATTTTCCTTTGAGAGGAAAAGATATATAGGTTCAAATGTTAAAACTGTCCGTTAACCATGGAAGATTTCATAAATAATGAGGAAACCAATTGATTCAGGACATAGTCATAAAATCGCCCCTGTAGTAAACAATCGTAATAAACTGTGTTACATAAGACAGAGGAATTATTAATGTTAGTTATATGATTGGATATTTACATATCATTTTTGGTTCTGATTTGTCAATGTTTTCAAAACAGTAACATGTATGTGTTGAAGTATTGCTTTTATAGATTTTATACGGAATTTGGGTGTCTAACAAATTTAATAACAATCCAGTGATATTCATTGTTATTGTTTATTGTTGTTCATTAGTTTGTTTTATTTGAGGATAGCATTTGTTATTCATTATTTGCAGGGAATAATTGGTTTGATATACAACATGAATATACTCAGTTACTGGAAAGATCTGAAGCTACTCACAGGCATTATTATGTCTTAATAATATTGGTTATGATCATGGTAAGTACAATAAAGTGTTTTAAATTATAGTAGACATTTGCACATTATCCTGACTGGTAAAAAAAATTGGATTCAGAGAAAGACAAAATGTCTGTGTGGTAGGAAGAATTTCCATTTGCATACAGGCCCAAATGTGGTGTGCTTGAGGTTGATGTACTCACCTCAGTAATCACCTCCCTCGGGTCCACAGCAGCTATACAGGTCTGTATTCCCACCTGATGCGGGATCTTATAAAGTACTTCCACACTAGCTCAGAATTGAGTATAATTGAGTATAATAAAGGGTTCTTTGTTCAGAGGCTGACTCACAGATTACAGTTCTCTGCAAAAATGGGGAATAGGAACTGAATCCAGCAGCCAAGAGAGAGACAGAGAGAGAAAGAGAGAGAGAGACAGAGAGAGAGAGACAGAGACAGAGACAGAGAGAGAGAGAGAGCAAGCTTTACAGCTGCATTTATAGTATAAGATACCACAGAGACAGACAGAGAGAGAGAGAGAGAGAGAGAGAGAGAGAGAGAGAGCAAGCTTTACAGCTGCATTTATAGTATAAGATACCACACATGAGTGAGCTGATATTGTAAATGTTGTTGACTGAAGGAGTTCCCACAGCACCCATCATCAAAGGATGAGTATTCCCCTAACTCCACATACTCACCAATATGACAATTTGTTTTGCTTTTGTTTTTGTCTTGATCCTGGCCACCCTGACCGGTGTAGGTTGAAATCTCAAAGTGGTTTTTAATTTGCATTTCCCTGATGACTAATTCCTTGAACAATTACTTAGGAGTTTGCCAGACATTTTATTTGCTGAAAGTTCTGTTTAGATTTCTACCACATTCCAATTCTATTATTTGTTTTCATGATGTTCAATTTTTTTATTATTTCTGTGTTTTTGATATTATATATCCACTGGATATGTAACTTATATAAATCTTTTAAAATTCTATTTACCGACATGGCGTTCAAATGGTGGTGTCCCTTGCCATACAGAAGCTCTTCAGTTTGATAAGGTTCCTAATATTAATTGTTTTTAATGCCTATACTAGCAGTGTTCTGTTCAGAATGAAGTTCTGTGTGAGTGAGATCAAGGTTATTCTCCACTATCTCTTCTTTCAGGTTCAGTGCATCTGACTTATGTTAAGACATTAGATTCATTTGGAGTTGAGGTTTTTGTTTCGTAATAAGTATGGAAGACTTTGATTCTGCAGCTATCTGGTTCAACCAGAACCATTTATTTGAAGGTGCTGTCTTTTTACAGTGTGTATTTCTGTCTTCTTTATAATAAAAATAGGGTGTTCATAGATGTTTGGACTCACGTGGGACTTCAATTTCATTCCATTGGCCAATGTGTGAAATTTTATGTCAGTATGATGTTATTTATATGAATACAGTTCTTCAGGGCAATTTGAGATTGAGCATGGTAATTTCTACAAATAAAAGGTTCTTTTATTTTTGTCAACTTCTTTTTTTGTTGTTTTGTTTTTTGTTTTTTTGAGACATGGTTTCTCTGTATCTTTGGAGGCTGTCCTGGAACTAGTGTCAACTTCTAACTGAGAAAGAAAACAATAAGATAATATCAGGTACAAAATAACTTCAAGCTACTATATTAGTAATTACTATATTAGTAAGTATCTGAAGAAATGATATTAGTGAAGTTATTACTCTGACCATTTCTTTGGCCTGTGTAAGTGTGTCTTAATTGCACTGAGTTTATTTAAAATGCCCCCCCACTAGATACATCATATCTATACTATTTTTCTTTTTAGAATTTATTACTTATAACTATCTTTTCCTGTTTGGTAGTCTAAATCTTCTCTCTTCTCCATAGGTTGACAGTAGTAAAAGGAAACTTCCTTCTCTTTTGATCACAACTTGGTCTCTCTTTTTCAGAATGATGTCTAATAGTAAAAAGTATGGATTTTTGTTCTTTACTGTCAATGAATCATGTAATAAATCTGTGAGGAAAAATATTTGAAGGGCAGTATGGAGTTGATTTTCCAAAAGAGAGAGTTTTGAAAACTAATATGCTAGATGAAAAATGCTTTGTACATTGAAAAGGTTTCATTTTAGTATCCTATAATGATAAGGTACTGTTAAATAATTAAACTATTATCATATGCATAAAATAGCTATCTAAATATAATTCAGTTATCATGCCGGCATTTTCATCAAGATATAACAATTTGAGTCAATTTTTCTAGTACATATTTAAAATTATAAAATACTTTTACATTTTTTTCATATTTCAAAAAAACGTATTTACTTTATTACGTTTAAAATACTCCATCTTAAATATACAACAATATTTGCAGCTGAATAAATCTTTACATGTGGGTCTTAGAGTATTTTCTGTAAAAGTAAAAGGGATAGATTAATGTGTCTGAAATACAGTCAACCATCAATTTTTACTAGGTTTGAGTCCAACTACTGGCTAAATTTTTTTATCTTCCAATCCAATATTCATGTAATTTTCATTACATGTAAGGTCATTACCAAGCATCTTCAGAATTGAAAA
The DNA here is from genome assembly GCA_028555095.1 of Dicrostonyx torquatus. Lineage (NCBI taxonomy): Eukaryota > Metazoa > Chordata > Mammalia > Rodentia > Cricetidae > Dicrostonyx > Dicrostonyx torquatus. The sequence continues at coordinate 432,692 of JAQHUG010000589.1, forward strand.
ACACTTTACCTATGCTTATGTAACAAGACAGGTGAAACAGGGGCTGAATCTACCTTCTTGGTTTATTTCTATTTCTATAAACAATGCCCTTGTCTAGTACACTTAGTGTTGTGTATTTCACATTTTATTTTATAATAGTAATCTTGTTGTTTAAAACAGCCTGGGAGAAGACTATTGAAAGTCTGCACTGTGCCCCTCAGAAATAAGAAAACTGAAACAAAACATGCATTATAAAGAACATATACATCTGTAAATAGAAATCTCATTAAACAGAAACACACACAAAACATAAACACAGCTATATATGCCTCCATTTATTAAACTATTCCAACCTGAGGCTCATTGGAACATTATCTAATGTTTCCCTTAGGAACACAGTTCAGTACAGAATACATTTGTATTTAATACAAACTAATATTGGGAATTTTATATGAAAAGCCATTATTATTTCTAATACATGTTTGACATGATGCAAGATTGTATGTTTTGACATAGCCCTAGATTTTTCAGAAAATAACAATTACTCTAAAGCTAGTATTTTAGAATATAAAAAACATTTTGTGCAAGATTTCTTATAATATAAAAAAAATATATAGTGTATTATGTCATTGGAGAAGACATAATGAAAACCTTATTTAGATTATTTATTATTATTATTATTACAAGAAAAATTTACATTGACTCCCCTTGTTCCCGGCCCTCCATCTCCCCCACTACCCCACCGCTCTCCCCCTGCTTCCTTAAGATGGGGCAGGATACCCTGCCCTGTGGGAAGCCCTAGGCTCTCCCCCCTCAATCTCAGTCTAAGCAGATGTGCATCCATATAGAATAAGTTCCCAAATAGCCAATACATGCAGAAGAGATAGGTCCCAGTGCCATTATCATTGGCTTCTCAGTCAGTCCCCACTGGCAGTCACATTCATAGAGTCCGGTTAGGTCACATGCTCATTCAGTCCTGGTCCAGCTGGATTTGATGAGCTCCCAATAGATCAAGCACGCTGTCTCTGTTGGTGGGCCAGTCCCTCAAGGTCCTGACGTCCTTGCTCATCTTCTCCCTCCTTCTGCCCTTCCATTGGACCTTGGTAGCACGATCCCTTGCTCTGGTGTGAATGTGGGTCTCTATTATTTATCCAACTGAGCAGCATACTTCATATTTCTTACCGTAAATAAATATTCAAAAATTATTCATTTATACAAATATTTTAATACACAATGATACATACTTGTATTAAAATAAAATCAAATATTAATTACAGCAATGATTCATATGAATAAGTTCATCTTAGTAATACTTTTTAGTATAAAATTGTAAGATTTTATAATTAGTAAGAAATAATTTATCTTAAATTTAAATAATCACTACAATTTATGGGTTATTTTTTAATTTTCCTCAGTAAATTTTATTGGTGTGTTTTCATGATTTTCATCTTTTTAAGAATTACCTCACTAACTCAATCTTTTTATTCAGGTAGTAAAATAGAAATAAATTTGACTCTTTTATATTATCATCAAGATATTAAAAATATTTATTTTTAATATACTTTAGGTTATGTTTTATTGTTTTTGAAGATTGATTTTTGATACTCATTCCTCCTCCTGTGTTGTCTCATCCAGTATTAGGAGAAGAGAAACCTAGTCTTACTTGATATACCTTGGCTGGCTGATATTTATTGGAAGCCTATGTATATCTGAAGAGAAACAGAAGATGAGAAGTGAATGTGTTTGTGGGGTAGAGGGGAAGGACAGTGAGGAATTGGGAAGAAGGGAGGGAAACAGAACTTGACTGGATGACAAATAAAAAAAATTATCTTATTATTTTCTTCTCATCATATTTTAATGTTAGATTGTATTACCTTAAAGATTCATTCTTACATGCACATAGTGCACATAGGTGTGTGTGTGTGTGTGTGTGTGCATATGTGATCATTTGTGAATATAGTTGTTTTTTAGTCCTTAAAATTGGATCACCCTGGATCGAGAGATACAGGCAATTGTGAGTAATCTGATGGTGATGATAATATTTGACCATAGTTACTCTAAAGGAAAAACATTGAAAGCTCTTAACCATTAAAATGTGTATGAAACCCCTCAATATAGTATTAGACGTAGATCTTCTTGCCTTACCACTCCTTCCATTGCAAACCTAGAAGATGATCAAAACTTGATAAAGGTTTCAAAGAAGTTGTCTTCATTTTGATGAAAATCCAAAAATGTTTCTTTGGATGTACTTGACAGAAAAGCTTTTGGAAGTCTTTTGCAATTAATGTATTCAGACAGTAATGAAGTTACTGTGATTCATTTGCCCAATAGACAATCACTAGAATTAAATACCAATTTTCATACCACCAGTCCTCAGGCTTTTAAATTTTACCATTTAAAAGTCAAGCAACAAAGTGTTATACTTCATTGCTACATCTGCATCAATAAGCATGCATATTAAGTTTGTGGTTAAACAATGGACTACTAATGGTCAATATTTCAAAAATGAATGTCTGGTCTCAAAATCATTGACTTGAAACAATTGTGTTCTTTCTTGGCTTCTAAACAAATATTGCTATCTTGTAACTTTAATAACATATATAAAGATGGCTTTGGTAGGTTTTATTTCTGCTTATCAAAATGTACTATGTTTTCCACTCTTCACAATATTACATGGGTTAGATCTGTGATTTAACTTCCCCCACACTAAAATATTTTTATTAATTATTTGGGAATTTCAGACAAGGCACCCTGATCAATTTCCATTCGTCCCAAGTCCAACATTCCACACTTGCAACCCCCTCAAACAAAAGTCCAATTTATGTTACCCATATACTCATTGGAACATGGTCAAGTGCCCAGAGGATAATCCCTTAAAGAAAATTGAGTTCTTCTTACATACACTCAAAGAAAATCATTAATTTGCCACCAGAAACCATGTTAATGACAAATAAGTGTTGCCATTAGAAACCATGTGGAAATTTATGATACATGCTACCATTAGCTACAATGCTCAAAACAGTTATGTTTGCAGTAACATCAATGACTGTAGATTAAGAACTGAGAATGTTTTTGTGATATGCCTCCCAAGAGGAAAAGAAAGAAAGTAAGGAAGAAAGAAAGAAAATAAAAGAAGGAAGAAAGAAGGAAAGAAAGAAAGAAAAAAGAAAGAAAGAAGGAAAGAGGTAGGAAAGGAAAAAGAGAGGGAAGAGACAGGAAACTATTAAAGAGAGTCTTTAAAAATAGCTGTAGGTAAATATGCTGAATTGTAGCTCTTCACCATGATGGTTTAAGCCTTACAAACATAATCGGGGTAAGGTGACTGGGGAGTAGGTTCATCTTGGAAACTATGAAATGACCTTCTTTACTGGAAAAGTAACATGGAAAAACACAATGCATCATCCAGTAGGTGAAATGAATCTCTGTCCAGAGAAATTTAGCATCCTTGGTAATGTAGCTGAGAGTGCTAAATATTTCTACCATGTAAGTTAACTTGGAGGTAGAGGAGTCTTCAAATGAGAGTATATTATCCTGATGCCAGGATTGCAGCCAGATGTTGCTCATAGAGAAAAAGACAGTTTGTTCTTAGAGTGTGGTCCTAGTAAGTCAACCTGGCTCCAGGCGAAGGACACACATCACAGATTATAAGGGTTGTGCAATTTGGATTTGATGGATTGAAATAAGCAAAGAATTAACTGGGCAGTGGTGGCACACACTTTAACCCAAGCACTTGGGAGGCAGAAGCAGGTGGATATATATATATAAAAACAAAGAGTAAATTACCAAAACATAAAGATAATTAGAAAAGTGGGCATCTGGGAGAGATTGAAGTAGGAAAATGAATCTGATCAAAGCACACTGTGTGAATTTTTTGATATGACCTGCAAAAAAGAAAAAGAAAAGAAATAACAGAAGTATTCTAAGAATTATTTAAAACAGTGTTACATGGAAAATGGTTTTATAACATCACAGATTAAATTATTATTATTTTATATTTATCTGTAAACAGAGACTGTTCATTCATTTCCCAGCCACCCAGACCAAAATAATAACACAAATACTATATCAATTGCAAACAACACTGTTTGGCCAATA
>JAQHUG010000589.1:440913-452280 GCA_028555095.1 Dicrostonyx torquatus
AATATAATACCTTAATATTAGAAATACATATATACAGCATTACAAAATTGACCTTCAATTTGTATCATTAGACCATACCAATACAACATATTTATTTCTATATCATATCTCTTTTTAAATGTAAACAAGCATTTATAAACAATATTTGGGAATGTGGGTAAGGTTTTCTCCAAACTGCTTTCTGCTGTTTATAGTGCAAATTGATTTTTGAGGGGTGTTCAAGGTGACCATTCAGGTGGTCTTTCTCGATCAAACCACATTAGCCTGGAATGAATCTACAAGTTTTCTTACTCTGTGGAAACAAAAGAAGACCTCTTTTCCAAAGCAACATATCCTTAGACCCAAATTTATTTTATTTTTATTGGATACTCATTTAGAGTCAGAGTGCTTTGCTCTAATCTTGTTGTCCCCACCTCATGAGTTCTCAACCTTAAGAACTGTGCCTGTTTTAGGTTGATTTGCCAGGAAAGTTCTTACCTGTCATTGACTATCATCCCTTGAAGAATTCTATACCTGGCTGGAATGGAGGGATTGTAGGCCATAACCTTTTGGATTTTTGTAAGCCATGCATGCCTCACCACTTTGGAGGGTTGCTTTCAGGATATCTAAGAGTCATTAATGCCCATAGCATCACCTATTTTTTCCTGATATGCTGTAGGAGACACTTAAACAGAACACAAATTAGGGGCACCACCCCATCCAGTAAGGCATATTAATATTTGTGAAGGGTTACATAACCCTTTTATGTTTTTTTCAGACTTGACCTACAAATAAGGTGTCCACTTATAAGGGGATAACTTGGGTTTGATTTAATCTTAATATTTGTTGGGTCAATGTGAAGAATAATTAATGAAACTTTGTAACTATGTTCCTTTGATGTACTTGGACAGTTGTTGATTTGCTAAGGCTAGACTTCTTCTAATAAGTCAATTTATTATGCAAGGCTTATTATAGCACTATGAAAATGATTGTTTATTATTTTTTTGTTTTTGAGACCTTAGTTGAGGCTTGTATAACTTCATTAAGTGTGTGAGCTCTTATAGCATTTTGCAGAATAGCAATAGCAGCTGAAGCACTTCCAAATATTATAGCAATTATTCTCCCTTTTATGAGGATGGTGATGCCAAAATCTCTTCTGATTTTGGTAAGTTGAATAATTTAAACTTTGTGATAGCAGGATGAATTAAAAATTGGTATCCAAGGGGAGTAATGTAAATTTTTCTTTTAACAATAAAAAAGGAAAATAAAAAGAAAATGAAAAAAATGGTATCCAAATGAAGGGGCTATATTAATCAGTCGAACTCAATAACCATATTTCATCTTCCAACAAGTTGTTAAGTAACAGCAGGAGTTAATATTGGTCAAATCACCTGACAGCTTGGACCCAGTATCATTAGTTATAATAAAACAGAATAAGGGTTTAATACATACAAGTGTAGGTGGAATTGTGTAGTTTGTTTATAGAGATAATTTTAATGTTGATCCCAATGAACTATCAAAAATATAAACAGCATTGTACTATTAGACAAACTATTCCTTTATAGGAAGATCATTGACCTACAATCCAAACATGTATTACTTCCACATACTTCCCCACTACCCCAAAAGTGACGGGTTGTGCTCAACACAGAGTTCCTACAAGAAAATGGTGTAGGCTCCTTAGAGAAGGTAGCACAGGGGACTCTCTGCCATATCCATAGTTTAGTAGTATCAAATATTTGGAATGGCTGAGTGACCAGGTTACAGTGATCCCATGCAACAGGCAGTTTTAACTTGGTAGAATATTTATGGGCATGTTGACATGAGGGAACCAATGTTCTCCTTGATTCTCATAGGCTATCTGTCTTACTAGATAGCAGAGTCAGAACAGTGACACTGTTAAACTCTCTCATAAATCCCATCCTTAATTTCCCCTAAAGTCCTTGTAGTTAATCCTAAATAATTGTATGCATGGGGAAGCATTATAATTCTTTCAAACTTTAAAACAAAGTAGATTGATTAATCTCTCAAGACCCATTTATTGGAGCTTTAATATTAACCATAGATGGATAGGGTAACCACAGATTAATAGTCTGTGAAGGTTAGAGCATCACAAGCTAAGGGTAGATGGATACGGGGTAGAGAGACAAGAACCCACAGGTATGTCTTCTGTTGAAGCAGGAATGATTAGAAGCAGGGAATACACTGCATACATTACTCCTCTTGTGCCTCTGCTCCTTTTAATTTTAGCGATGTCTGGCCTGTGGTGGGCCAAACATTTTTTAGGGTACACACACTGATTTTGTGGCATACTATAGAAAGACACAAGTATAATCTCACCTTCAAGTCAGGAGTAGAGGTGCGATTGCCATTGAAGATTGATGGAATTCTTCCATCTCATCAATGTTAAGTAAGTCCATTTTTTAAGCTGGACTCAACCCTGCTTCATCAAAATTGAGGAATTTAGAAAAAAATACTTCTAACAAGCCCAGATTAGGCTCTTGTTTTGCTTCAAGAGAGATTACTGGGGCCATAAATTCTTTAACTGTGTGGTTTGTATATTACACAATGGCTTGGCACTGGAGACTGTAGGGAATACCTGTAGTGAGAGTGATTTTCCAAGAACCTGTGAAGTCATTGAACTGCTGTTATGTGTATGCAGGACCATTATCCATTTTTATGGACCATTATTAACTCCCATTATTAACATTGCCAATTTTAGTGCTTTAATAGCATTAGCTGTCTTTCCCATGACAGCACAAGGCATAGGTAAAGCCAGATCAAGTGTCAATCACAGCATGACCAAAGAGCACATAGTAAGCAACATCCATCACCCAGATGATGTCAGGCAGCAGACCTCGGGAGTGAACTACTGCCCTTTGAAGGGGGGAGTGGCACCCAGCTGACACAAGACCTGGATAAATGTTTGTATTGGGGGGGAGACAATATGTCAATATTGTATTGAGAGGTAATATTCAGGGAGGAGCATATGTTAGTTCTGAGGAGAGAGGTAAAATTGTTGAGGCAGCATCCTAACTTGCTCAAGCAATACAATAAGTGCTGTCATTATAGAATCTGTCTTTTCATTCTTTTTGTTTAAGATTCCTGGCAATTTAGGATGTGATTGTGAGACAAATAAAACGGTTGATTCCTTTGACCTAACACATCTTGTATTAATAGCATTGTACTTGCAATTGAGTTTAAAGAATCTTAATCTTTGAAGAAACAAGAACAAGTTCTGCTTGTAGAGTACATTGACAGTCAGAGAATATGTTAATGGGCTCATTTTGGCATTCAACCATAATTTTTAAGAATAATAGCAATTTTCCTAATTGTACAGATCCAGAATTGGATATTAGATGAGTTGTGCCTTTTTTATTATGTTTTTATTATCATTCCTATTTAGATTTGTTTGCATCTGAAAATATAAGTGTTGAATAGGGAATAAACTCAGATGACAGTACAGAATAGATTGGAACATCAATTGGGAGTCAAGGTACTTCAGGCAAGGTTTTATCCTTTGGAAAATGGTTATCTATTTTTTTCTGTAAACCCAGAAACCATCTCCGGACTGATATAGTATCTGTCCATAATGTCTGCGTATTCATTAATGAAAGGAAAATACAAATTTACTTGGTTTACTTCCATATGTTCTATGGACAAACATTCACATCTTGAACCTAGGTTGAAAAGTTTGGTCAAATTTGGAAGTGACTTTGTGTAGATTAGAGTGTGTTTGATGAACATACATTATTGAGCTTACCTGTCATAATGTTTTCAACAAACTTTTTGGCATCAAAAGAACCAGCGGCAGGAGACACTGATCCAATTTAGGTCATTGGAACTTGGATATTGTCAGCAAAAAGTATTTTTTGTGGAACAGTTTTTGCTTACTGAGGTAGGGTCACCTTTCTGAGGGGCATGTAGGATCCTAAAGGAAGGGGAATAAGAATCTAATTTCTGCCACTGGAATGGGAGCCCAGGGTTGATTAGTTGCATTGGGTACCACATTTACTGGGAATTCCTGCATCTATGTCCATCTATGTAGGGAGGGCTCCCGGTTCCCAGGTCAAGCTCTTAAAGTGTTATTAATAAAAGATGGTATGCAGGAGGGGGCTAAGGGGTAATGATGTTAGGGTCAGAACATTCTCTGCTATTGTCTGCAACCTTTCCATCCTCAGGACAGTTTATTGGTTTTGTTTCAGCAACTCCATCACTTTCAGTGGCTAAGGCAGGGACTGGAGTATTGGACAGGTTAACATTACATTGTTTTTGACTGTGTTTTTTATGATCTGTAAATTACCTCCTCAGGTGAGGATGACTTCAAGCATGCAATTATAGTCAATAGAATGGGAATAAAATACAGTGGAGGCAGAATTCCTATAGACACCTCCCTTTTCCGGGACAGAACCAGAAACTGCATCCATAGATTAGGTTTCCACATATTTTCTGGTGATTTCCAGACGACTATATAAGCAGTCTCTGTCTATAGGTTTTCAAAGTAAGAGGACGTAACCTTGAGGACTCAACCAATTGAAAGTGACTTAAGAAGCCCAATATGCTCCTATTTGGTGTGGGAGGGCAAGTTTCCCATGATCAGAGCAAGCCAAGGGGATAGATGTCAAAAAGGAAGACATGTGTCAAACCCTTGTGTCTCCTGCTTAGAAGGGCACATGGTTTATTAGGCCATGGCCATGTGCCCCCACAGTGTCTCTGGAAGGGGCTGACTGTTGGGATTCAGTCTTAGATTTCATTCCCTGTGGAGTCAGCCTTACATGGGAATGCCCAAAGAACCAGTTCAATGAGAGAGTGTGCCTCCCTGCCTTCATATAATCACAGAAAATACAAACAACAGGAATGAAGAGAAGGTCTCATCATTTACCCAGCAGGAGACCAAGGAAACAAAGAACATAGAGGGGTCTACTTACATGTCATCACTGAATGTGGGTGTCCATACTGTACAAAGGGAAGAAGGATCCAGCAGAAGCGAGTCAAAACCAAAAATGAAAGACCTTATTTTCATCACAAATAACAGTGGCAAAAACAAGCAAAAAAAATTTCAATAGAATATAGCTAACAAACTACAATAAGTTTGACCCAAACAGGCTCAATTCCCATAATGGGGGCCCAAAATTGGGTACATGATGTTGCTGTACCCCAAAATCATCCTTGGGGATATGGCAAGTAGGTGTGGAGTCAACAATGCAGATACTGGTGATTAGGTTGAGAAACAAAAATTTCCACCCAACAAGGCAGGATGAGCAGAAGCTCTGGAGTCAGATCATTGTCATGGCAATCTCTGATCTTATCATTCAGTTTGAGCTCTGCATGAATAGGCTTCTTGGGAACCCAGTCTATTTGATCACACACCTTCTTGGGCTGGGATAGAGGGGGAAGGCCTTTGAATTTTCAAAAGACAAGATAACCTTCCCTCCCCTAAAGAAACCAGGAAAAGGAAAAAGGGTAATTGAAAAACAAGGAAGGGACCTGGAAAAAGAAACCAAATTTAAAATTTTCAATGAAAAAAATAAAAGAATAAAAAAGAATATGAAACCCTCAGATTTCATAATATACAGTACAATATGTCAGTGTTGTCATGTCATTGTTGTAGCTGCAATGTTATTGCTATCATGTTTCAAGATGTTAATGATTGTTTTATAAAACAGAAAAAACAAGTTTCAAATATTAATGCTTTGCTCTCCTTCATATGAGCAAAATTGATGTAACTCTCAGATTTTAGAACACTCCAAAATAATTAATGATTCTAAAAGTATAGTTATAAATTTCAGAGCAAGTTAAGGTGATTTTCACATTCTTTTTTTCAGTTTTGGGTTAACAAATACAGAGGCTGAAATGAGTAACCAATGGAGTTTGTACATTGTTAAACATCTCCAATTTTGACAAATAATGAGCTGATTTTGTACTAATCACATAATTGGTTATATATTTTCACTTACCAGTATTGGTTAATAAAATATTACTTTAGTAATATAAAGGAAATAAGGTGAACTATGTAGACGAAGGAATCATGCAATTGTGAGATTGAAAGGCAAAAAAAATGTAGCTAGAAAAAAATCTGGTGAATAAACATCAGAGAATACACTCCATTTCTTCAAATTAGTTCCATACTTAATGCTTGGATTTCGAAATCTATCAAATCTCATTCACTCTGGGGTTCATATAAAGGCATTTCAATTTAATTTAAAGTGGCTGAAACAATCAGATAGCTTTTTTCTTCTAAATGAGTTGCTTGTGCAGTAGATGAAAAAGCCATTAGCTTTTTAAAAACACAGGTATGAGGAGTTGTCTCTTGAGAGGCACAGTGATTATCAATAAAGAAGTTGTGAAAATGGAGCATGACTTTCAGTCAACATGGAAACACGAATTCTGTTAAGTGCCAACTGACATTAAGCATACTTGAGAGGCAAGGTTTTAGCAGGAGGTGATTCATAATCACATAAAGGGAATGAAATGTTATCTTTATAGAGGGCATTGTTTTGGCTTTTAACTGAGGAATGTAGAAAACTAAAGGAAACTTTTTGAGGAATTATTAGGATATTTGATTTTGTTGAACTCTTCATATGTGGTGGTGCATACATTTAATCTCATGGAGTGCAGAAACAGGAGGTCATTCTGTTTGCACAGAATATTCTATAATATCCAAGGCTGCATATCAATATCTTGTCTTCAAGCAACAAATTTTACCATGACAATTATTTTTTTTACTTTCTTCAAATAATTTAAATACTTCTCTATTCTGTGCTGTATAACAATAGTATATACACTCCCTTATTGATTATCTATTTCCTTCAAATTAGAAAAATCCCAAATTCTTAAACCTACATTAGACTCTTTGCCAAACCCTACATAGCAGCATTGCTCAAAACTGTTGTGGCTGATAATTTCCTTCATGAATTTTCTTTCTTAGAGCAGCTCTTCTTTTCCCAATACAAGCCACTTCCATTTTCATACTAGCTTCTGTGATTTTTGTATTACCCTGAAAAATGAATAAATATCTTTCCCCAGATATATAATGGGTAAAAAGATATATAGTGGGTATAATGAGGAATTTGCTACCTTATTTCTTAAGTTCATTTTCCTTTTTCATTGACTTAAAGTAAATTCCAGGTTTTGTCTTATTAATCTTATTTTCTTTTTCTATTAAATAGGTATAATTATTCTCATGCCAAATAGAAATCAGTTTTATTTACTTATGCATTTTTTTCCTTTTGAACCTTAATGTATTTGTTCTTGAATGTCAAATTTTGTCCACTTAAGTTTTGTTAACTTTCCTAAATATCTGTTTTTCCCTTAAAGCTTACAAAATATTTCTCTTTTCAGTTATATTTACCATGGAGATTTTCTGTCAAACCTATTTTTATTATAATTTTAAAATTTAGAATTTCCATGAATTCTTTTGCTGTATTTCCTGGTTACTTTAAAGGACAAAGGTTCTGCAGTAACCAACTCAACTAAGCTCCATCAAGATAAGCCTGTCATTCATTCAAAATGCTGCACAGGGAAACCAGCATTACAGTCATGTGTTTTGTCTGTCACTCTGTCTGTCTTCACAGTTGAAGTTGTCTCCTCCACTCTCTCTCCCTCTCTCCTTCTATATCTATTAGTAATTAGCTCCTGTTTCTAGAATGTTGCAGAGCTCTGGAATCCCAAAACAAAGAAATTATCAACAGAAAAACTAAGTACACCAGTTTTCAAACATTCGCTATTATGACTGGCATGGCAGCAGGGCTCTGGGAACAATACTGACTTTAAAAGCTCAAAAGTGTTTATGCCTAATAGTGTGGATGCACCTTACACTTTAGGATGACACACGAAAAGCAGCACACACAGGCCGATGGCAACCCACAGCATATGTAAGATCCTGATAGCATTGTTCACTTGAAGCTCATGGCAAAAATCTTTATGGGGAGAAGGAGGAAAAAAAGAAAAGATATTCCCTATGTGTTAGGATGGATAGCTGTCTGTGAGAAAAAGAGAGAGAAGCTTTTTGTTATTTTATAATGTTTGTTGCTAAAGGTTTATAGAAAATTAATTAAATGCATTTTATATAAAAATAAACTGGAAAATAAATGATCTGGATGTGGATGTATACACCTACGTTCCAAGAACTGAGGGATGGGTGGAGCAGTAGGACCAAGACATTAACAGCAACTCGAGCAATTTAGAGAGAACCCATCTCAAACAAAGCAGGAAGAGCAACAAAAGCATAGATTTGATAGTCTACAATATTGAAGATATTCAAGTATTTATATCCTTAGTCCAGCTCTAACAATGGTCTAAGTAGTGAAGGCTTCTTGTCTTTTACTTCCACTTTCCAGTAGATTGCTCTCAGCTCCCTGTGTGTCTGTTCTTACGTAAATTGACATTAAAAAAGATACTCTTTTATCAACAGTGAAAGATTGGATGAACATGAATATATTTAGTAAATAAAATAAACAGTAATGAGATGTTTAAAGTATGACTGTCCCAGGGCTCTAGTGTGCTGAACTTTGGGCTCTTTGTTCCAAAACACAGTTAGCTCTGCCAAGACCTGTTATTCCAAATGCTATTGGTGTTTTCTCTCCCCTGTACAGTAAAGAGAAACTGCAGAAGACAAATGAGAAGTAAATTTAAACTTCAGTTGTCTATGGCATTTGATCAATAACTAACAATCTTAAGGAAAAAAGTCAACTTTGTAAGACAGGGATTCTGACAAGATTGCCAGGAGCTCCTGAAACTACATAGTTTCTGATACATTAGGGATATGATTAATACCAACTGTGGGTTTGCTACTCCAGAAATTACCTGAAGAATAACAACAAAATTCTGGAACTTACATTTCAGAGATGGGTAGGTGAATGTGAGGAAGCCTATTAGTGGTTATGATTCATGCCAGCATCTTTGGGTAGCATTGTAGCTTTCATTATTAAAGGCAGATAGTGCTAGTATTGTGATTAATTCAGTCTACTAGATATGATTGTGAAACTTATGTGGCTTCAGCAGTTAGAAGATCAGCCTTTGGTATATTACAGTGACTAAAAATAATTTTATCCTCATGGTCTCTGTCACCCTAACCTCGTTCACTACTACCATAGTTGTATATTCCCTCTTTAAGCAAATATTGTGGGTTAGTACCACTTCAAATATTTTGAAGCGAAAATCAAGGGTTTGTTTTTATTAGCTATTTATATAGTAACTTGAGAGTAAAACCCAGTAGATTGCTCAGTAGTTAAGAGCATTTTTTTCTCAGAAATCCTAGGTTTAGTTACCAGCTTCTGTGGTTCAAGGTTCATACGTGTATGCACTTATCCCTACGTTAAAAATATATAAAAATTCACAGTTTAAAATGGAAGAGGCAGGAGGGTTTTTTGGACAACTATGGATAGTACAACTGAAAATGTTACAATATAAACTGATTCCAGTCATCAAGAACAGCCAAAATAAAATTTATGTAGCTTCTGAAAGCAACTAACTGCCTGGCTGGCTGTGGTATATCAAATTTCTGGGTTATATATCTCCATGCTATCCTGACTTTCTGTGCATTCATTATTTGGACATGGTGATATTTTAAGGAGAATCTGACATTTTTGTTCCACTTTTAACTTAAACAATTCAGTGGACTATAAATTAAGTCTCATCCTGAGTGAATACTGCCTTTCCTTCTCTTCAGTAGCTTCTGACCTTTAAATTTGTAGGGTTTTTTTTTTTTTGGTTCTTCAGTCTCTTCTTCAAGTCCAACTCTTCTGTGATTTATTGTCTGTAAAGAGAAGCAGCATTCATACTGTGCTAATGTTGATAATTTTTTTCATGGTATGGTTAACATTTCTCCTGAAAATATTTATCATTTTGTAATTTCATTCTGTCTTTAAGCTCTTGTATGTGATGGCTATGTAACAAATCCACATTGGTGTATCCAAAATCTAGCTGTTCATTCTGACTTCCTTTTTTATGTACCTTTCTCTGTAATTATGCAGAACAGTTAGGTCATATCACCTAATTAATCCGGCAATAAATTCATGACCCAGAGTCAAATAGCATAGTGTGTGTGTGTGTGTGTGTGTGTGAGTGTGTGTGTGTGTGTGTGTTTTATCAAGGAATGATCAAGAACATAGGTTTTCAGCTGTGTAAGAAAAAGTAAAATAAAGATATAGACGACTGAATGTGGCATGAAAGCAAGGACTGATGGGTAGGAGAAAATTCAATGTACTGAAATGTTTAATTTTTAAGGTAAAAAAGTTTAATATTAATATTTACCAAAAATTTATGTATCATTAACTTTAAATTGTGGGTATGCACAATGGGAGAGTATGTGAAAATTTAAAATTGGAGCAAAAGCTGACGAACTTCACAGCAATGTAAAATGTAGCCACGTGTAGCTTACATTAAATAATTTCTTAGACTTTACTGAGGGTACAAATCACAGGTAGTACATGAGAAACCAATACAAATCTGACTTCCCTAACACCCTGGTTATGCTTATGACCTATATGAGGTTACAGTTGGTAAGGATAGATGGGCAGTTCCATTATACCTACCTGTTTTGCTTGCTCCTTTGAGATAGGATCTCATTTTGTAGCTCAGCCTAGCCTCAAATGCCCTACAGTTCCCATTTGCTTCTCAAATTCCAGGATTAGAAGTATGTACCACCACAATGGCTAACTGATGTACTTTAATAATGTCTATTGGCAGTTTCTCCATTTCAAGTGAAGTGTATTTATACTATTGTTGATACAAACATCAATATCTTAGGAGCTGAGCACATTTCCTTCTGGTACCAGAAAATGTGATGTAATTGATTTCTAAACTGACTCATTTTGGTTGCCTCCCATGTATTTCCAGAAGACAGTTAAGTACACAGTGAATATATATACAGGACATTGGTACTAGACAAACCTCTGTTATATACAGTTGCCTTATTTATGTATGGTTCTGTTTATTTTTTTGTTCATATAGCACAAACAAGTATATTCTAATTTTTTAAAGGATTCATCTTTTACCCATACATGACTGTAAAAGCAAATATTCTGTGAATTACATACTTCAGACTGTTTGATAATGGACTTCGGAAATATTTTTTCCCTTCTTTCCTTCCTTCTTCCTTCCTTTCTTTCTTTCTCTCTCTTTTTCTTTCTTTCTTTTTTTCACAGTCATTTTGGAATGGCTTAACTATTATTAAATATCTTTTTACCAAATTATTGCACAATATATTTTTTTAAATTTTTCATAGTAAAGGCAAAACAGTTCTATGAACTTAATTAATACATGGTAATAAAACCAAATTATTTCTATCTAAATAAATGTGTCCATGTATGCAAGTAATAAATACATATTCACATACTTCCTATTTAAAAAATATATAAATATATTAAATATATAAGAAGAAAGATA